>JBBMKC010212948.1:0-12883 GCA_037834085.1 Bipalium vagum | reverse complement strand
CCTATATTAATAGAGTTAGCATTTTTATATTTTCGAGATTAGATCTCGCAGTAAGCGTCGAACCACAAACACTTACAAAAGTGTAATTATAATCGTGAGGATTATTTTTAAAGAAATAAATCATTTGCTCAAAAAAGATAAATTTCAACAGGAATATAGCTTAGCAATCAAATTCCAAAAGATTAATGCACTTCCAATATTTTTTATTCCACGAATCAATAAACACCCAAATTTTAAAAAGTATTGTAAATGTTTTGAGTATTAACTAAGCACATTATTTATCTGACCATAAATATCTGATGTTTCAGCTTGCAAGAAATTCAAGATTTTATTCAATCGATAAAAATGACAATAAAATTTCAGGGGTTATCCCTAAAGTAAAATAATGTTTCGATATACGCTTAATTCACTTAAATATGTTTAGTCCAATATATCACATGGATTATGTGATTGCCTGAAACAAATTAATTACCAGGGAACAATTAAAATAATGATAATTTGAAATGACGTTGACTCGAGGTGATACTTAAGCTCATCTATCAAAATTAAATAACTTAAAAGGACCAATAAAAAATAAAACCTTATTCCTTTGGTTTGGCCTGGGTTATGGTTTCTTGGATCTACTAGAGTAGATCTTTCAAAACTTCGTAGAGTCAATACCACAACAAGAACAATTGCCAAGTATAATTTAGTGTTTTACCAATGAATGAAAAAAAATACTGAGTGTACAAGTACTCTCTAGGATCAAATAGACTCACAACCCCTCAAAGCATCGCCCAAGTTACAAATAAGACCGAAGTTATATGTTCAAAATTTATTATCAACCTTTTCAAAACTCTTTGGATTATTTTCAATCGACTTTACTCCAAAATCAGCTTTACCTTTAAACTAAAGAAAGATAATTACCTAATACAACTTAGCTGCAAAAATATTTTATTGTTAGTATTAATAAATATGATTATAAATATATTATTTTTAATAGTTTATTATATTACAGTAAATTCTCGCAAAATGCAACTTTTTGGAATCAATTTTTTTAAATAGTTGCATTTTGCGAATTTGGTATACAATTTTATTCACAGTGATTTCTTAAGTCAGCATATTACCTGCTTTTTGGATAAATCTAAACTTATTCGAATTTTTGTGTCAATACATATTTTGTTAGATACTATATACTCTAATATTCCTAATAATGTCCCGCTACTCTTTTCCCGACAAAATTATTGGGAATTTTGAAGTACACTGGTGGCCTAAAAAAAGTAGTACACTTTTTCAAAAATTTTTAAAAATATATTTTCAACCAATATTTACATATATTTCTAAATTTAAACCATTTATAAATAAATTTTGTTGGATTTGTCAATTTTGTGTCAATATAATCTTTAAAAAATCGTTAAAACAGATTTCATAAAAAATACAAAGCTATACGAACAAGTAAATTAAAAAACTTACAAGTGATTATTGACTTAACAACAATCTGTCAAATATTGTAACAATGAAATTGACGAAATGTAGCTAAGACCATAAAATCTGTGAAAATGATTCTAACCGATGCTTACTTATAGGTGGTTGAAGTTAAAGTCAAAAGAACTAGAGTCAGTTCTATATGAAAGACTTCAACGAGAAAAAATCAAAAGGGAATAATACAATTCAAAATTCTTCGTTGTATTAAACATGCTTTTAAGCGCAAGTCGTTAATATTGATAACGATTAACAGTTTACCTAATGATGAAATTGGTCCCTAGTCACATTTATTAGTAGAAAACGACTGTTTGGTCTAAAATTACGGTTGCCAGTGGTTAACTGTCTAGATTCAGAAGTGCTTCTACCACTACGAAAAACACCATTAAAGAGACTGAAAAAATAATGTTCAACTGTCTCAGAAAACTTCTGCATCAATTCGAAAATATTCGGATAAAAGTGACTAAAAATAAAACATCAACATATAATTTATTATTAAGTTTAAAATTGACCTTCAGCCGAAAAAAATACAAGTCAATCCAATGATTACTTTCAAAATTATTTTTTTCGATTAACATTGACAATAACACTGGTCAAGGAATTAATAAAACATTTAAAAGATCACCGAAATCATTCCATAAGTCGGAAATTTGAATGACCACTCAATTCAATACCCATAATAAAAAACTCTAAACTTCCAAACAAATTAAAAAGAAAAATGTTTATTAATAAAATACATCGATTTATAATTCCCAAACACTGCCGCAGCCTCAACGCGTCGAAACAAAATTTTCATCCCGAACGAAATGAGTGCGATTGTGAGATTTAATTCCAGTCTGAATGGGCAAGAACTCCTTGTTTAGTTGAAATTTGAACCGTTTTCCGTCACACAGATGGCAAATGTAGAAACATCGGGATTTGGAGACACTCATCTCATTTACCTGACAGTCAACGTCGAAATCGATTTCCGGCCTGATATTGCATTCGATGAAGTTCAGTTTGTGATCTTTGACGATTTTGTCAAAACAATTCTGGCGCACATTTTCCCGAAATGACACGGATGATAACGATTCCGGTTCATGTTGTTTGTCTGACTTGCTCTTACCACAGTCCAAAGAAGTCGTTTCTAAAACGCTAGTTGACGCACGAGATTCATCAAGAACTGTCGATGATTTCTGAGAACGGGTTGTAATTTTTTGGAAACTTTCACAATTGCTTGTGTTATAGGCAATGTCTTCTTTCGAATTTCTTCCGCCTGTGATATAATTTTTAAGTGATTGATTGTGAATGGAACTTGTCCCAGAAAAATTGGAATTTCTTGTCTGATTATGACTTAATGATTCCTTATCTAGATCAATACTGCCCATTAAACTGAACTGATTAAAACTACAAAGATCACTGGAATAGGACAAGATTGACTTTACTGCTTTCAACAAACGATTGCGTAATCCAGGAGATATTATAAAGTTTTTAGGATTTCTTATGTCGTCTCCGTCTAAGTACAGTGATCGTTCATCTGTATTCATCATGTTACATTGGATTTGAATGAATTCTTCAATCCGATCAACGGATTTATCGTTAAAATTAATGAAGTCCTTTAATTCTTTGTAATCACAGAGTTTCAATCGAGCTCCAATTTTCGATGAACCCGTAAGATAGTTTATGGCATCAAATATGTCAATGTCCATTATAAACGAAAGAGTGACAAATTAAAACAAATTTATTTTCTTATAATTAGTTAAGAAAATTAAATATTTATGATTTAATATGTTTTCGTAATGATTTTGACAGAAAATTTTTTTAAGTAATATTAATAAAAATTCGCATTTAATAATTCATTAGTTTTATAACTTCTTACTGGAATTGATAAATTTCTAAATCAATATGTTTATGAAATAAAAACTGATATAAATAACAAATACCATTAGGCAGTATATCAAATTTTAACATAATTTGATAGTTATGTTAGCCCCATGAGAATACCATAAATTAGTAATTTTAAAATTATTAAATTAATATTAAATAATTTCTTTAAAATATTCGTTACGTATGATTAAATATAAAAATTTTTTAAAAATATGTCTAAAAATTCTAAATATCCAAATTTTTTAAAAATTAAGAAATCTACTAAAAAAAATTGGTTTAGATCTTATTTAATTAATTATCTTTTAAAATTTACATCTTATTAGCCAGTTAGATTTTATTTTAACTTTCTTAATGTTATCATGAGGTCTGAGAAAATATTTTGCTATTTAAAAATCTGGGACAAGATGAGATTAAAATGGGTAAAGCATAATTCTTCATTGAGATTCTTCGTTAATCTTATAGTTTCTAGCTACCATTGTAATGCTTTAAGTAGCTCTATAGCTTATCAAAGAAAGAGGGTTTTCCTCAAACTTGGTGGTAGTGAATTTCAGATATAATTAAAAAGTCCTTACAGTAAGGAATAAATTTTATTGTCACGATAAGATACTCACAATTTCAGATTTTCCACGCTCAATTATATTTAATAATTTTACTTCATTTTCTGAATTTTATGTAAATTCTTGAACTTAACAAAAATAATTTTAATTTAAGTTACTCAGTTCCAAAAAATGACGCTTTAGAAATTAACTTATTACATCTCTGAATTTTTCATGTATTATGACACCAATGATAGTAATGCTAAATCAGTGACTCCAAGTTAATTGATAGTTGTGTAAACCTTTCCTTAAAATTTACTATATAGAGTTTTACTGTGAAATGGAGATGTCAAACGCTTAACTTTAGCATGTACGCAAAATTGACATGCTTGTGATGGCCTTCTTCAACAATCTGGCTCAATCTTTTGTCTTCGTGCCTTTGTAAAGGTTATTAAAAGATTTTCTCTTAATTCTCCTTCCATACTTTTTAACCTAATCAATTGGATTAATGATACCATTCAGTTTTGCTCCTTTATAGAAGATCATGGTCCTGGTAAAGCACAATTAAGACTTAGCTCTCTCTAGTATAATCTACCATAAAGTTAGACAACAACGGCATAATCTAATCATTATCTGTATCAGAAGGTTTTAAAATTGAAAAACCTAAAATTTAACTTAATCTTCAATCAAGTTCCTGTCCGCATTACTCAATAAAGTTATCTGAATTATTTTTAATTTTAATACACATTTTCTTCTTTTTCCAACAGTTCAAATTTCATCAATATAAATTTCCTAGTTTAATTGAGTTTCTCATCAAACTAATTTAATTTATAAAGACATTCCTACAAATCGGTATTCTACATTTTTATTTGCTCCTCAAAATCTATTCTATTCAAGTAAACTATAAATCAGCTTAACGACATTTTGTTTTAATAATTTAAACAGAACTGAAACGTGTTTCTTATTAATATTATTTTATATCATATCAAAGTTGTCATTTCTTGAGGGTAATTTAGGGCTTGTCGATTTTTAGATTTGTGGTTCAAGTGGAAATAAACTCATCGGTCTATTATATTGATTAACTTTGTAACATTTCATTAGAAAGGGATCTTATCATTTCAGGTGTCATATGATGCAAAATAACATTATAGATCCGATCATAATGTGGAGCATAATATTAGGATTGTGCAAATAATATTTATTTAATTAACTTAATAAATTTTAGAGTACATAGTATTTAAATATCACTTATTTTGGCACTATTTGACCAGTTTGTAATTGGGAGATTAGTGCAGTACAAGTAAATGTCCTTTGAATTCTATTTTCGTTTGTCAATTTGTAATGGTCAAGTCATGTACCACTTTTTCTATTGTTAATATGTCATCATCCATTTCAGTCATGAGTTTGAACAAAATCAAAATTACCTTCTGGAAATTTTTAAAATTATTCTGGCATTGATGAACACTTACAGCGTCTAGTTATATATTACAAATGTTCTTGGTCGCAACAGTTGTGTTGATATTGGTCTTAAACTGAAATTGCCAAATATGCATCTTTTAGACTAGACAAGTTATTATAATAAATTTAATAAATAATTAAAAATTAATAGATGCATAAATTCATTAATAAATTCAAATGATTTCAAATTACTTATATTAATTAAACAAACTTATAAATATGATATTACATACTCAGTTACTTATTTCTTAACCTGCTAATTTTTTGAAAATAAAATCATTTTACTAATTGCCAGAAATATTTATTTCATTGAAAATTATAATTATAATTATAAAAAATGTAAAAGACCATGGAATATATTTATAAAAAAATAAGATAATGAAGAAATTTTTTTATTAATGATAGTCTGAGAGTGAATTAAGCAATTCCAGATCCGAGATAAAAATCAATAATTAATTAAAAATTTTGACCGTTTTTTTATATTTGGTCTTGTTTTCTGATTTTATGTATTTATTTTTTTACTACTAACATATTTTAGAGGGTACACATACTCAGGTTCACATCACCAGTGAGTTCCATAATATACTATTAAGTCTTAACCTGGAGGCCTAAAATCCACAATTTCAATTATTGATGTCAGGAACACTTATCGTTCATGATTCCCGAGTGTATTGGTCCTCGAAGATTTTCTCTTTTATTGTTATTCATAACTGACCACCTCTCTGTCAACAACTTTTAATACTAACCCCTGATTAATTAAATTACAAAATGATAATTTATTCACTAATCCTACCTGCTTTCACATTCATATAATAAACCTGCGAAGATTAAATTAAATTATCTTCTCTATGTAACTCTTTCTAGAGATAATTTATTTTTAGAATTATTTATATAATCAGATAAAAACCTTAATATATAATTTATATTAAATTATCTTCCTCTAATGCATTCTAATTCATCGGTGTCCTGGATCCTATTGGCCTTTCAATTTTGCATTTTTATAAAATATTTTTGTTGCAGAAAATTTTTGTTAATAAAATTTTAGTTTTTATAAAACAGCCTTTCCAAACCGGTTTGACCGCCATTTATGGCATTTTTCATTTTAAAATTTATGCACTTTAACAAAACAGCGTTTATTATGTATGTTAACATATTTTCATTTTAAATAAATAAATAAATAAAAAAGATATGGAGACGGTAATAATTTGAAAAAGCATTTATTTAAATGAACATTACAATATTACAATTTATAGCCTCTGTTTAGTATTTAGTAATGCCTCAATATTGACGTTACATATAGATCTGTTCGCTGATACACTCTAATATCTGCCTAAGTTATATTATGATTGAAACTATCAATAAGCTCTGATTGAAGAAGTCTTTTCTCTGAATGCAACAGGAAGAAGTCTAGTGGATTTAGATGGGACGAACAGTGATCTTTTCTTCTCATTCGACCATTGAAAAATTTTTGTCAACCACATTTCTTACCATACGCGAAGAGTGCTCTAAATATTACTTTAAGCCACAAAAACATTACAAGGTATGACTAACTAGTGACCATATCTTTGAAGAAATTTTGACCAATAATATCTGAAATCAAATCACACTATACCGTTGCTATATGCTTGGAGTTACGAACAGAAATTATTGGTTTACAGTTAGGGTATGATCACTAACATTAAATATGACGGTTAATCATTCCATTTAATATGAACTTAAGTTTGCCTGATCATAGAATCTGGTTAACCAAGGAAAAATCATTTTTGAATTGTACCAAAATTTTTCTTTATAATTTCCTTTAGTCAATTCTGATTCAAAAGCTTTCTGATTTTCTGTCAATTTTATCTTCATCTTAAATTTAATCTTATTTTTTCGTTTTAATTTTAATTAATTAATTAATCTTAGAATATTTCTTGTTTATATTATTATACCAACCATTTTTCATGATAAGAACTACAACTTTTTATTTGTTACTTCTCATTTAATATTTATTCAAATTAAAATTATCTGGGGAATGCTAAACTCCAAAAAGTATCACACATTTCTTTTTATATTTGTTGAATTGGCCAAAGGCACACTCCTTCAACCCTTCAAACTAGAAGACTGCTAAAGGGTCTGAAGAACAAAGATTAATAACATTATTGTAATGAAAGTAATAATAATTTTTAAAATAATATTATCTTTTAATCTTTGATGGTTTAATCTTGATAATATCGAATATCGAATTGCCAGAATTGAATCAGGGTCCACCTAAAACGGAAAGTGATATTGCTAATAATAATAATAAGAAAAATTTATTTATGAAAAAATGCCTCTTTCGAGGAAAATCTGCATCCGGCACAATCTTCCTCCTTTGTCGTCTTGTGTATTCGTCAGTATGACAGAGTTTGGATATTTGTTACAAGCGACCTTCCGGCTACAGGGATCCCGCAACAGAGCAATATGACCGTTCGTTGCCTGGTTATCTACTGCAACCAGGTTCTTACACTATTTAAGTCGAGTGAAATTACATAGGTAATTAAAAATATCGTACCTTCCGAAGAACAGTAGTATTTATTTCACCGTATTGCATCTGCAAATACTGATCTACCACTGAGAAGTAGTTTGATCATTATAAAAAGCATTAGAGTCCTCAATGGACTGGCGATAATTCAGAAATTTGGTAATAGTTATTATTATTTGCTTTGTAAAAATTTCCATTGTCATAAAACTTTTTATTGTTAGAAAAACCATTCTTTTATGTCTATTATTATGCAAAAGGAGCCAACGATGGGTCTTGTGCTATTAAAGCGCTTATGATTAAACAGATTCGGGCTCATCAAAAGACCCGAGGATCCAACGTCATCAAAAGCGGTGAGAATTTGTATTTTTCTCTTTTACTTTTCGATTAATTACACCTTTTGACAATTTAAATTCGATTTTTTTAGTAATTAATGATTATTATACTTGATTTGTGCATGAATATCTTCTGAAACACATTTGTTTACTCTTATGATGATAAAATAAAGTTTTATTGCGATTGTTTTCATTCAATTATTTTCGAAGTGAAAGAGTCAGTAAAATAACGAGCCAAGTGTTACGAAAGCTGTCATATTGAATATAAAGTGTAACATATTTGAATATACTAAAAACTGTATTCGATTAGTTTTATCAGTAAAATAATAATAATTTTTTTTTAAATAAAAAATTGAAAAATTCCTGTTAAAAAAAGAGAACTGGAATTAATTAGACCGAATAAAAAATAATTTGAAATTAGGTACAAGACTTGATATTTTTTGAAAAATTCATCTTTTTATGTTTCAGAATTTTTTAAATTCTTTTAATTAGTACATGAAAATGTCAGACATTAGGATGTTAATTAATTATTTTAATTACACAATAATTATTTAAATCACAAAGTTTCGTAAAAAATATATTTTTTTGGACCATTTTATTTTTATTTCAAAATTTTAAGAAGATTTAGAGTTTTAAACTTTAAAAACTTGGAAACGTTGAAGTAATTTAAAGTTAATTATCAGGTTAAGCAATAAGTAATTGGAGTATTTTAATATCATATTTGTAAGTTTGGATCTAATAAATATGACGGCGTATTTGTATATCAGTTAAATATCAGGACCTGATTGTGCAATCAATTAAATGTTGCGGCGTAAGGTATGATTCAATTAAATTTAAAGGGCATATTTGACAAATTCAAATGAAAAAAAATCCAAGCAAAAAATAAGTACTACAGAAATTTTTATTTAATCACCTAATTCAAGTGAAATTAAGTTAAAATCCTGTCAAATGATATATTCCTCAATTGATCTGGAAACATAAATTCCTGCAAGAACTCTGTTTATCTTCATCAACACCATGTTGATTTTGTTGTAACTTTCTACATGTTCAGTGTGTATCTCAGTTATTGGCTCAACAAAATTATAGTTATGGCAGAATGTATCGAAACAGACTATCCCTTTACTTCATCGGTATCTACTTCAATACTTCAAGGACGTACTATTTTTCGGTAATTTGAATAAGTTTCTTTATTTTTGTCAGGTATCATAGTTGCGAGTACATACGCCGTCATTTTTAAATAGATCCCTACATTTTTAAAAATTAATATATAAGTAATTTCCAATCATTTGAACTTATTGATGAATTTATAAAAGTATTGATCTTAAGATATTTATTAAATTTATTCTTTTAATTTTAAAATTTCAAGTCCTAAAGGTGCATATCCCGCTTACGGTTTAGGAGCGGTTTCAACAAAATGGTTGCGACCAAAAACATTTGCATTATATATCCAGATGACACTGCAAAATCTGGTGCACATCCTTAAAACATGTTATTGTATGTTTGGTGGGATACCAATGAGCATTGTGTATTGAAAATTGTTGGAAAATAACGTTATTATACTTTATGCAGAACTCTATTTTCACCAATTAGAGATATTTAGTCCAAATATTAGGCCTATTTTAAGAAACACAATAGTGTGATCCTGCAACACGACAATGTTAGACCAAATACTGCTCGATTGACTTTTGAAAATGATACATATGCTTGGATGGGAGGTTTATCAGATCCGCCATATTCTGGTGATATCGTTTCATTGGAATATTGATTAATTCGATCTTTTCAAAATCATTTAAATGACGGAACAAGAGTTTCAAAATGAAAAAACCACCAGAGAAGCCATATCGACCTTTTTCTCCTCAAATAAATCCGAAATTTATCGCAGACATGATCACAAGTTATTCAGTCGGATGGATACTGATTATAATAATAATCCAAAGACATTGAATATCAATGATTGACATTCAAAAAACGTTTTCTGTGTTGATTTGAATATATTAACAAATTACGAAATTACTTCTTCCTTGACCCAATAATATATTAAATTTAAAAATTATTAAAATATAAAAAATTGTCAATTTTTTGATAATAATAAAGAAAAATATCATGAAAAATTTGTGAAAAATTTAATAAAATCGTGCTCAGAATTCTTTAACTTCTGATGAGCATTAAGACGAGATGGATAATTTTATAGAGATATATATATTATAAAAAAATAAAAGTTTAATAATGATAATAATAATAATAATAATAATAATAATAATAATAATAATAATAATCTCAATTTCTCATATTCATACTTTCATAAAACTCCTACTCAACACGACAAAAGAATGCCTTCTTGAGAGTCGACATCGAATTTCCATTGATTTTCTCCCAACGAAAATGAACTCCTTTTGAAGAACGCTTAAGGGGAAATTATCTGGGTCTTATTCCATTTGAGGACCTATTCATTTGAACTGTGAGAGGAGTTGTCGAATTATTTTTATTAAATTGATTCGTATTACAAAACGGTTTCTCTATGTCATATTCTCGAAAAACTCCAAAGCGATCTTTGTTTTGCATTCAAAATTATTACAAAAATTATAAAATAAAAAGTCGGACGAAACAAAAATCTATTTTGAAAAAAATAATTTGGAGATTCAGGCGTACATTGTACGTCGATATTTCAGTTTCAGGGATTCTAAAGGTTCCTGTTTTTTACCGTGGAAGTGAGGTCATGGACAAATTGTTATGGCTCTGTAAAAGTGTAGAGCGATATTTCATAAAACCTTTTGTAACAAACAAGTAAAGGAAAAAGTAACGAAGTCTCGCCATTGTTTGTTAATACAGTCTTTCAAACAGAATTCTATAGCCCCTTTTTGATTTTTATCACGACATGATATCTTCCTGGTAGGATCACATGGTGCTCATTCGTGTTTTCCGTTTTCTGTTAGGTCTTAGTAGATTCAAACCGTATGTTTCCATATCTTGTGGTATTACATTTCTTAGCAATTCAAACGACGGTACTTTGACGAATAATGGTTTTTTTTTTACCACAATTCATTGGTTTTCAAAGAATTAGGCAAAGCTAGTTATCACTTTGCTGAAAAAGGCAATATACAATTATCAAATTTTTAATTGGTTTACCATTTAAGAGGTACTGGATTGATGACTGGATTTTAAATATGTACTCTTTCATATGAGACTTGATAAAATGAATGTTTGACTGTGTCAACTGAGATAAAATAATGTCTAAAGGATCAGCATTTTGTTACGTGTCATACGGGAACGACACTAAACCAAAATATCACTTGTTATCCGGAATCAACAATGGTGAATAGTCCCGTTGTTTTATTTTATCATCTGTGAGAGAATTTAAACATATTTCAGAATTTTTAAATTTTTATAAAGTGCTCAATATTTAAAATGGGGTTTTGTTAAAATTTTAAAATTTCTTTCTAATCTCAAAATGTCATATTTTAAAATTTTTATAATAATGGCAAATTATATAATTTATTGATTTTGTGAAATTTGTTAAGTATTATTGTTTTTCTTAATCAATAACAATTAATAATAAAATATTAAAAACTGTCTCAATTTGTTGAAATCGCTGCTAACAAGCCATATTCCCCGAACTTAGGCTATAGCAATTATCCATTACCTTAGCCAATCCCAAGGATTTTAGCGGGAAAACACTCAATGACAAAAAATCTATCACAGAACAACTCACGAATTCTATTTTCCGGGACAATATAAAAGATGACTTCACATTGTTCGTTAATATTTTATACTTTTTGATAACGATAATTTATTCTTTTCTATTGGTGTTGAGTTTTCATTTCCTCTGTTGAATTGTTGGGTCACGTTTACTACTGTTCTAGTATATTGAATAGCCAGAACTCTTAGCATGGGAAGGGGAAAAATATAACTTTTTATGAAAAATCAATATTTAATATTGATAATAATAATATTTACTTTTCACTCTTCGTCTTTTAATGGTGTATTTTTCATACCTTTGTCCAATAATAATATTAGTAATAATTATAAAACATAATAATAAAACAATAATATATGGGGACCCTAAAGAGCATCGTTTTTAATTACGAATTTATAAAATATATCTTATATTATTAAATATATATTATATTATAATCCTTAAATAGCAACAAAGCATTATAAAACCATAATGTCACTATCATTTGTTTAAATCAGCTAATCTGAAGGACAGACATTACCACGGAAACTTCACCATTATACAGGACAATGTTCATCCTCATATATCTAAATTTACCAGTTTTTTCTTGGTGCAGAATTTAATCAAGCGTATTCCAAAAGTACTTCACTCCCATAACATGAATGTGATGGATCGATTCATGTTTCGTATTTTTAGGTCAAAAAAGAATAATTAAAACATTTAAATCCGTGCACGGAATAAAAATTTTCCTAGAACAGTTTTTGGAAAAGTAGACAACATACAAATTGAGTCGTGAGTTAAACTTACAGAGAGATGATCTGAACAACATAATTTTGTGCCATGGTGAATATTTGAATATGGTGAATATTGATCATAAAATTTCAAGAATAAATGTTTTCAACGCTTCCTTGAATCTCCCTTTAATACTACTACTATCACTTCTTCTGTTACTACTATTAATATATAATAATAATAACAATAATAATAATAACAATAATAATAATAATAATAATAATAATAATAATAATAATAATAATAATAATAATAATAATAA
>JBBMKC010212937.1:0-12884 GCA_037834085.1 Bipalium vagum | reverse complement strand
TAATAATAATAATAATAATAATAATAATAATAATAATAATAATAATAATAATAATAATAATAATAATATAATAATATAATAATAATAAAAATAAATAATAAAACAATAATAATAATAATAATATAATAATAATAATAATAATAATAATAAAAATAAATAATAAAATAATAATAATAATAAATTTTTATTGAAAATTACCCAGTACGTTTTGATGAATATGGTAATTATCCTTCAACTATTATTTATTTTAATTTTAATTTATGTTTCAGCTGCACTTAATAAATATAATTCTCATTTTTATTTATCGTTATATTAATATTTTATATATATAATATTTATTCTTTCATTACTTTTCATTAATTATTTTTATTATTTATTATCGAATCCTTTTGACTTACTCGAACGACTTTTGACATTCTCTCGAGCCATCTACAGCAGCCAGAGGCCGGGACTTCTTGATTTTCTTCCATATTGAGAACGGTGACGGGGTTAAGTTTACTGTGGGATGGTGAGAGCTGGTCCTGGGTCATTTTGAAGTTATTATTCAAATGAGTTCAGGTCGTGCACAAAAATCAGACAATTCCTAAACAAGTATCCGCTGGAAACGAATGAAGAGAAAAATCCCAACTTCTCAGATGAAAAATGAAGTGAGGACGATGTCATAGTCGTCGTTGTCGTCGTACGATATTCTCAATACTGCTCAGAGATCCAATGAAAAGCCAGCCTTGACATTTTATGCTGCTGACTTCTGTTGAGTGATTTCCATACTGACCTCTCATTCGGCAGCCTCACACCTGCGGAAGCTTGCCGATGCTAAGCAAATACCTAGATTTGTCCTAATCGTACTCGTTTCCCTTGTTCTGCCATTCGTGGGCTTGAAATTCAATTATTGACTTGAAGCAAACAGAGAAACACGGAGGCAGATGAAGCAGTTTTGTCAGAGTAGACAGCAGTTTTTTCACCCGAGTCATCCAAAGATCGCCCTTACTCTTGCCGTCGGAGAATAAAGCAGTCGTATTTGTCCTGTCTACTCACGGCAAATATCGTATTCTGCTCTAGGGAAAGCTGTGGACACGTTTGCCTCAATCTCTAAGTGGACGCGAATATTTCCTACTAAAGCAAAACAAAACAATGACTGACTCTACATTGAGAAGCTCAACGCTTCAATAATGCCTGAATCTAGCATCTCAACATCCTCGGGCATTTTCTGAGAAAGAAATTAAAATTGTAAAATGCCTGTTGTTATGATACCCCCCACTGATCGACTCTGTTCCATGGAGACGATATAAATGATAAATTCCTATTCAAATCCTTTCCCGAAGCATTTCAATTATTATTTTACGTTTTTACTTGAAATTTTTCTTGTTCAATGTTTTCGTTTTCTCAATCGTCAGTTTCTCTCATATTAAATAAATTTCTTAAAACCCATTGATTAAAACAAAAAAAAAAGATTATTAATAATTTTTTTTAAAACTTTGATTAAAACAAAAAAAAACATCGTTGGCAAAATACACTCAAGTTTTTTTTTCTGATGTGCACAAGTTTGTTATGATGCCGTATTCAGATTTTGTGTGTGAGTATATTTAAAATAATCATTGTCTTTAATTACTGTAATGACAATCAATATGACAGACAATGAAATTTGTAATCGAAAACTAATCGAGGAAAAATACTTAGAAGATACAGATATTTCGCAATATAACATAGCCAGACAATTAAAACTATCTCAATTAACAGTACAATGTGTTTTGGCAACTTATCGGTAAACCTTAACCTTTGAGAGGAAAAAATGTTCTAGCAGAAAATCAGGTGCACTAAAGGAAAATTCTACATGCAACATAAAGAAACCCGAACTTTTGGTGGAGAAATTATCAAATTTTCATATTTATAATATAAAAATGAAAAGATTAAATTAAAAGCAATTATTATTTCGAAAAAGATCTTAATGAAGAAGATATTATAAATTAATAAATAAATAATTAATAATGAAGACCAAGAAATGATTCAATATATAAGTGGGCAAAGGTAGCGCACCAAAACATGATAAGAAAATTTATTTGTTTAAGTTCATAAAATTATTACAATTTGACGAGGTATGATTAGATTTATTGTTAATTACATTTTATTATATATCTATCTTTTATATTAAAGATATTAGGGCGTTATCAGTTGATCAACGACTTGAACCCGTATTGATTTCTATTCACGATGGTGCTACAATTTGATCTGTGGCTGAGAGATTCAATCAGACTCATTCTGATCAAAAGCATGTCTCTCACAAAACAGTTGGACGACTGCTGACTAAATTTCCGGAAACTGGCAATGTCCTAGACAAGTCAAAGAAAGGACGGCCCTGAATTCTTGATGTGTGTCATTCAGAAAACCCCAATGAAATCCGTGCAGCGATCTTCATTGGAACTTGCCGTTCCAAGAAGCTCGGTGCTGCAGATTATCAAATCTGAAGGTTTCCATGTATATAAACTTCAGTATTTCTTCAAGCTGTATGAAGATTACCCTGATCGATCGCTGAAGATGGTTAGATAGTTTAAAGATCAATTAAATAGAAACCCCAAATTTGTAGAAGACTGTGTGTTGTTTAGTGACGAAGCTAATTTATTTGTGAACGGTGAAGTCAACAAGCAAAACTGCCGCTATTATTCAATCGAAAATCTGCATTGGACAGATGCTAGTAAGGAACATTCAAGTTCAAATTTGATGGTATAGTGCGGAATATGGAGAAATCATGTCTTAGGTCCTTTCTTTTTCTGTAAGACGCTGACCGGTGGCGTATACCTAAACATGTTTCAAGACGATTTGATGCCGCAATTGGGTTTTATTAGTGATGGTAAGCCATTATGTTTTATGCAGGGTGGTGCTCCACCGAATAATACAACATTTTTGTGTAATTGGCTAAATGAAAATTCTGAAATTTGGTTTGGACAAAGAGGTACAGTAGAATGGGTCCATCGATCACCAGATTTGACTTCAATGGACTTTATTTTTGGGGCCACGTGAAACAAATGGTATATTCCACAAAAATAACAGATGTTGCTCATCTCCACCAGTGAATCATTGAAGCTTGTAACCATATTGACGGAAACAATGACTTACTTGGCTGGATCTATAAAAAAATTTGAAAAGAGACTAGATTCCTGTTCCAATGCTAATGGCAAGCATTTTAAACATTTTTAAACACATATACATTTATTTGATTTAAAAAATATAACATATTTTTGGTTATTAATTTATCAAACGAAATTTATGTTTCGGTGCGTTACTTTTTGCCTACACGGTATATTAAATATAATGAAATTTAGAAATAAATTTGAAAAATATAATTATAAATATAAAATTTTTAATGTAAGTAAAATTAAATTCATTAAAAATTTCACGTTGATTCTGGACATACCATCAGTATTACTATGTTCATGGTCTTCCGATATCTCAATTCGAAATCGAATCCCGATATATTCGCAAACCTGCTTGGAATTGTGGGCTGATCACATTTTCGTAGTGCTTACCATACAAATATTGTTTGAAATGTAAGTCAAATTTTTATGACATCAGCAATTCTTTCCTTATTACACAATATTCTATGATGATAAGTGTCTCGACTCATGGGCAATATTGTCTCTCTATTTTCAGTGATTTGGCTCAACACAGCTCCAATCGCACTAAAGCTAGATGAAAATCCAAAAATGGCGTCTAGAATAATCTGTCTTTCAATTCTTGAACTCTTCTGGCATTGGTTCGTCCATTATAGTTCTTCTCTCCAACAGAATTTTTGGCGTACGGTGGGGCCACGATATCCACAAATAGTAATAGTCTATAGTAATTTGTTAACCAAAGAAAAGATCTCAGTTGAAATCCACAACTAGAAGGTTCATCTTTTCAATTGTTTTTGTTAGTTCGGTTTTCGTCGACGCTAACCATGTGACCCAGGAAAGGCCAATTCATGCTGATGAAACCTACATTTTGATGAATTCAAATTCAAACCTGCTTTACCTAGTCTTCCAAGTACTTCTACTAAAATCTCATCGTGTCCCTTCTCCGTATGACTGCAGATTAAAATTTCAAGATATACCAAAACATCATTAAACATTAAGCCATCTGTTACCCTTTATTTTACTATGAAACCTTTCGGAACACTTTACTATCTTTTTCACTTATGTCAATAACATGTTTTAAATTTAATCAAAACCATCACAATAAAGTTTTATTTATCTAACACAAAGATACACGAAAAATGTCTGAAAAATATTAAAACATAACAAATTGATCTCAAATTGCAAAATGTCACCAACAATCCATAAATATAAAATCCAGTCAGATTTTAATAACTCAAATCAAATATAATTAATAAATCAAATCAACTGTAACCAAAGCAAATGAAAAAGATAAATCAAGTTAAATATAATCAATGGATCAGATCAATTTTAAATTGTCTAGAAAAAAACAAAGTACTTAAACTCTCACTGCTTTGGAAGACGAAGGGTCCTAGGGTCATTTGTTGAGTCCGAACCGATACGCTCATAAACGCCCTAACAGTGACGGTTAATTCTTGCCTCCTGTGGCATGAATAAAAAAGATAATAAAAACCTTGTAAATGACGATTTCTAAAATCTTCTATCGATAAATGAACCAATTTCAAAATATATTCCAAAGCAAATTTCTAAGCTTTGAGCAGTCCATTGAAGACCAGTATTCTTAATTGGGAATGTCAATTCTCTTTTGAGGCACTTAATCCTAAATTGGTCCCTAATTGCGAACCCTGATCTAATCTTGGCAATTCGACATACGACATTGTCACTATTAGACCATCAAAGATAAACAAAATTATTATATTTAATTATTTAATTTTAATTATAAATATATTATTACACAAAATAGTGGAACCCTAACGTTATTAGCTTTTGAAATTGTTTAAATTCTTAACACACCGGACAAAACGCCTTTTCAAGTCACCATTTTAAAAATCTTTCCATTACACGTAAGCACCTACATTTTTAAGAAAATAAAACGACTTTATCTTGTACAACACTTGAACTGAGTAACAGAAAAATGTCAACTGAAATTCATTAATTACACAATTATAAAATAAAAATTGCACATGGGGCAATCCATCACGAGTGCATCGGCTGAAATAAGATCTTCACTGTCGAAAACAGTGTAACCGACTGGATTGAGACAACCTCCAGTGAGATGTTCATCAAGACCACGTCCGATTTGGCGCCCGACATGATCGAGAGTGACCCAATCTTTCTGTTCAAACCGTAAAGAGCTCGAAAATAAAAAAATGAAAAACCTTTGTATTAATGGAAAATCCACAACGGCAGGAAATAATAGTTCGATCAATGAACAAATAATGCCTAATTAAAAAGTCAATATCAATTAAATTTAAATCAATATTTTCATTAATATTTTTATTTTGCATTTAAATCTAATTTATTTTGTATATCACTTTCTGCTGCCAGAATAAGTGAAGACGGGTCTCTATTTTTCTGCGAACCAGTACTAAAACATTTGTATATAGAAAATAGCCGGAATGGTGTCAAAATAAAGAATGGAAACATAAAAATCGTATGTAACTTTTTATCGTAAAATTATTAAGTTCCAAAAACCATAAGATAATTATGGTATGACTTTCGTTACTGTTACTTTAAAGCCCACGTAAGGCAAAATTATTACTTTGTGCAAAAAGGACATGGCACTTCTTTATGCAACATAAATTCCGTATTCGGTTCATAATTTGAGTGGGAACCGCTTTCAAGATCTGTAAGGATTATTTGTTTTTTAAGAAATACTGACCAATTCTACCTTGAATAATTGAAAGAAATATTTCCTCTTTTACTTCATCCAAGTATTCAATATCTTGATCCCTATTCTAAATCGTTTACTTTTGAATAAAATTTGATTGTTGAAAAGTAATAACGTTTTCTTGAAGATGCTCGGAAATTGCATTTTGTAACTCTTGTCTGTTTACATTCATGGAATTGGTTCTTCTAATATTTCTGTCTTTGATGAAAGATTCTTTCCATTTTTTAACGAAATGCTTCCTCTTTTGTGTTGCATTATGAGAAATTTCGTACAGATGTTGATGGTTCATTTTTCCTATTTATTAAAACAATCGTGAATTTTATTACTTAATTGAAATTATTGTCGGTTATTTTAATGTAAAAAATTATTTTAAAAAATTATTTAAATTACAGCTGTCCTTTTTTATTTTCTTATTTAATTCTATTTTATTTTAATTGTAATTTATTAATTAGGCTCAATATTTAGGAAGTTATTAATCAAGTATTCTATGTATAATTAAGCTATTGAAAAGAATAGTGCGACAGGCTAACATTATTAAAGCTTGAAAATTTAAGTAAGTAAATGAAATTATATTTAATGTTATTAAAAATTTTAAATTCTAAATTTATATTAATAGTTTTGTTGCATACAAGGATATGAAATTTGAAGAAAATTTTCATGTTAACTATTTACGTAGCCGGAGGTAATAAATATTCTATCTCTTGAGATTTTCATTTGCTTTCTGTTTAATTTTAAGTAATATTGAGTCCCAACTCTTCTCCATTTATAAGAGTGATTGTTACTTATCTCCAAAGAAAATTAAGTTTTATAAATACAAATATCCAAAATATTTTTGTTAAAGTTTATTTAGGTTCAGTAACCTCTATTAGCACTGATCTTTCAAACTTTTAAAATCATAGCATAAATAACTTTCTCCTTTAAAAAATTGCTTTAAACTTTCAAATATTTTATCTTTATAAACAAAAACGCTTTAAAAAAAAATTTTTCAATAATGACATTTTCGGGCATTGATCAAGGTTTTGCATTCTCCAGTCATTTTAATCCTTTTTTATATATATCAAAAATCAGAGTTTCTTGAATAGTGCTTCTTCTTGTTTTGTTTATTCGAGTTGTCACTTACTATTGAGATTCTACTTTTTGAATTTGACATTGCTGATAAAACTCTTCTTTTGATCTTTAGATATTTTTGACATCGGTACTGAATTATCTTTGATTGCTCACTCATATGTATTCCTGGTATTAAAGGGAATCCTCAATTCGGTTACTTCTCCTTCATTGAGTTGTCTATCTTCAGATAACCTTTCGAATGTTACTGATGTTATTTTCTTTTCTATTGATAAATAAAAGAAGGGATTCAATATCAGATGTATAGGTTTTAAAAATCCTGTTAGTGATGTATAGGCACTAGCACCCTTGGTAAATTTCTATCAATCTTAAGACATGTCTGGCTAATACTGTTGGTTCTTTTCTCTTTGTCTTTCTAATTTTCGGTTTCCTGGTTTTGTTAGAGAAAAATATGGATTTCCTGTCATTAATACTTAGTAAATTTTCTCCCTTTTTCATCACTACACTTATTTTGTCTTCTGGTATATTTTGTTTCCTTTTATGAAAAACTTTCTTTAGTTTTGACAGCTCATTTTTGAGATGATGAATGATAACAAGCTTTGGTAAAATGTAAACGTAAACAATCTCCAAGTGAATTCGATTTTCCTCTATATAATGTATACATCAACATTATCTGCCACAATCCCCACTTTACTAACATGAAGCAAACTCCAATTAAACCGGTCATGAAGTTATAAAATCCCCTGAGAAGTTTCCACGTTTTTTCACATGCTGTGAATGTCGATTTTTTGTTATGACCGAACACAATTTGACCACCTAACTCCTTTTGATCTCTGTTCCGCATTTTCCTTGTATAACACATCAAACAATTATTAAAAATCCTTTTCCTTCTTTTCAGATTAATCTCTTTTACGATTTTCTATATTGTCTTGAGTTATATATGCTCCTGACAATATTACTTATCCAAGTCTTCAATTTTCAATATAATTTCAATTTTGTTAGGTTTGCCAAAGGGAAAAACCGTAAAGATGGTGAATAATCATAAAAGATATAATTGTTAAGATTCTTATAATCATTTGGATATAAGCTAGGTTTATATTATATTATATATATAGATATAAAAATATATAATAATTAATTTGAAATCGATTCTAGTCTTATAGACCTTTGGTTAAGGGGTAGGAGAATATTTAAATAAAACTACAATAATGTTAATCAATTATTTCACGACTACTTTTATAACTTTAAAACTTTAAGACAAATCTTAATGATAAACAGCAAGATAATTTATTTAAACTTTGTTACAAATATTGTAACAAGTCAAAAAACAACTAAAGATTTACTTTTACAAATAAGGGCATAAAATTTTTGCAAGTAGGCTTTTCTCCTATTTTTTGTCAGTTTCTGATCCTTTATATATATTCGTAGATAACTCTGATGATAATTGCTGAATGTAATTACGACTTTGGTGGTAGTCAATTATCTTGTAATTGCTACTAAATGTCAAATTGCGGAAATACAATTGAATCTGAAATTTCGTATTTTTGTGAATATTATTTATATTTTATTAATTTATTTATTTTTCTCGGGATTTGTCAATTATTACACGTACACATAACATGCATAAAGTTTTATAAAGAATTTGATAATAATTTTGAATATTAAAAGATTAAAGAATCACTGAATTTACAACATAAAGTTTTGCACAAAATGTTTAGGGATTTGGATCACAAAACAGTAATTTTTTGATTCATTTCCTTTCTGCTTCCTTTGGTTCTTTGCCTGGGAGTGGTCTCCACAGATCGAAAAGGAATAAATAGATTAAAAAATATTATAAATAAGAGGTTAAAATTGTGCATTCTTCTATCCTTCTTAATTGTACATGAGCCACAAAACATTTATAATTATAGATGACCTCTTCAATTAGTCTCCTAAATGTCATTGATCTGATAGTAGCATATTTTTTATTAGCTGATTACTGATTATCATTGTGAATTTATTTCTCAGAACTCCCAATTTAATTCGCGACCATTCTCCAAAACTTTGCAGTACATTTCCTGCAGTGATTGTTGTAAAATGTGATACACAAAATGAAATTCTGTATTCGTGTAATCGGTTAGTTTAAAGTCTGTTTTACTCAATCTTTGTACTGCACTGATATTCTGATAACTCACAAATATTCCGTTGTGATTTTTTGTAAACATCTCGGTATTGTATTTCGATAATCTTACTATATAATACCAATCATTGCCTTTTCTTTGATCATTCAAACTTCGCACTCTTTATACTCTCCAGTTCGTCTTCCACATTCTCAAAAAACTTAGACATTTTCTTTAAATTTTTGTTAAATAATTTTCCTCTATTGTTGGCTCCATTGACCAGTTCATTATACTCAAAAAATTTCGCAACCTATCTTGATCTTTTCTGATAGTCTTTTCACAAATTTCCTCATGTTTTTTTCTATAGAGATCGTTCAATATATGTATATAATCCCTGTGAAGTATTCCTTTCTATTTTTTGGCTGAGTCTTTATGAACACGATGCATTGAGATTCTTTTTCAACCAGTCTACTGGATTGTTTTCTTGTCCGATTTGTTCGTTATTTAGTGTATCAAATTTTAAATCTCATTCCAAATCTAGGTTGCTTCTCGGTTATTCTCATCGATTTCTAAACGATTTTCTTCTACACCTTTAATTATCTTTGTCGAACTTCTGGTTATTATTCCTCGAATATCTATAACTGATTTCTTTTCACTAACCAGACTAGTTTACTGAACGCTTACTGATTTCTTCCTGAAACAAATTTAATATAAAACAACTTTATATCTCAGCTGGCTTTACAAAAAATTCCAAAAAATTATCAAAACACCACTCAGGGCTTACAAAATCAAAACAAATCACACAAAAGCCAATAAACACAATCACGCACCAAGTTTCACAATTGTCATCTGATTTCTTTAAATTATTTTCTTTATCAAGAGATGATAATGTTTATTAATTATCCTTTTAATGATCAATTAACACTTAGACAAATGAAAAATAATAATTTCATTAATGCCCAACTTTTTTTGATTATATTTCATGTGATCTATTGGTACGAAATTTTACAATTTTGTATTAATAAATACAGAAAAAATATGAAAAATAATTCTAAGAAATTATTTTCTAACATTTTAATTAAATTACTCTTAATCTTTCAAATTTTATAACTAAATTTAATTAAATTTATTTTAAAATTTTTAAGTATTTTAAATATAAAGCTTAATAAAATCACTATAAACGTTGTTTAAATAATATTCCTCATAAATATTAAACATTGAGAAATGGCATTTGCAAAAGGCGCTAAACGAGCGGATATTGCAGACATTGGAGTCTTTTCACTTTTAACCAATAAATATTGTATAGTTCACACTGACAGCTCGGAAAGAATATACAGGTAGAAATATTATACATTAAGTCATCACAAGTTTTAACGGTTCTTTTCTAATCATTCAGTAACTTCGAATCCGAGCTTGGAGATATCATGCCAATAATTCACACATCCGTTGCAGGAGTGGCATCGATTGGATGTATGGCAGTGGGCAACTCAAAAGGTCTTCTAGTTCCAGATGGTACAACGGATCTCGAGCTGAGACATTTGACTAACGGGTTACCGGACGGTGTGAAAGTTTATCGAGTCGACGAAAGACTGTGCGCTCTTGGGAACACTATCGTGTGCAACGACACCATTGCCATGGTCCACCCTGATATGGACAGGACAACAATCGACGTGATCGAGGACATTCTTATGGTCGACGTCATCCCTGGAAAAATCGCAGGCGAAAGCATCGTCGGAACCTTCCTGTCACTCAATAACAACGGTGCCCTTGCTCACCCACGGACATCGATCGCTGAATTGGATGAACTGAACTCATTGCTGCAGGTTCCCGTCGTAGCAGGTAGTGTCAATCGTGGTAAGGCAACCGTTGGCAAAGGTTGCGTTGTTAATGACTACATCGCATTCATTGGCAAAGAAACGACCTCAAATGAGATCAGTGTGGTAGAGAACATCTTCAAACTGTTGAGTGGTGGCGGTGAGGCCGGGTTCTCAGAAATGATGCGCAGCGCAATTATCGAAAAGTACTTTTATTTTAAAGAGTTTTAATGATTTATTGAATTATTCGTTTCAGTTTGAATTAGCACGTGTCGTAGCAGCGGTCGATATGTCATATTTGATTTAAATAAAAATTATGACTTGTATTGATATTTTTAATTTTGTCGTTTATGAATAGAATAGTGTTATCTCTTTTTTAAAGTAATTTTTTTGGTTGACTTTTGTAGTTGCAAAAAAATTAAAATATTTAAATAGTGGTATAACGAATATTATTTTTTATAATTAGCAGAGAAATTCTTGGCATTATTTTGAAATTATTTTTCAGTTTTTATACCTGTTTCATATATATTATAAACCTGCAAAAATGGTTTTATTTAACAAAGTTTTTAAAGTCAAAAGAAATCGATTTGCAGATTAATAGGATCCAAAACCGACATATGGTCTGACTTATATACCAGAAATAAATGTAAAGCCGGTCATTTATTCAACGGAAAGATCCAAATAGATTATCAATCAAAACCAAAATGTGTAATTATTTGATGATGAAAAACGATGCACTGATAGAATATTGACAGTTTCAGATTTAATTTTGAGTTAATTTGTTATAATTAAAGTTAGTTTGATTTTATTTTGCTGTTAAATAAACACGAATTTTTTATTAGTTAAATTTTATAAGAATTGAGTAAGAAAATATTGATATTTAAAATCATGCCGTATTGTAAATATTTAAATAAGTTAATTACTGAACGATTTAAACAATAATTATGAATTGAAAAATTGCACGTGTTTTTCGTTTTCTCATTCGTTAACAAAGAAAATTCTTTTGTTTTAAATTATCATTTTAAAACAAATTTTTGTATATTTGAAATTTGAGAAATATTTTTTTTTATTAAAATATCAGATATTTTACTCATTTAAACGATATTTATTTCACACCTTTTATTACTTTATATCATTAATATATTTTATTAGAGCAACAAATTTTGATTACGCCTTCAAATAAATTTTTTCTAATATTTTGGAAATTGTTTATATTCTGGGTAGGTTGATTTTTTTTAAAGGTGTATTATTAATTTATAAACTTTTTAATGTGTAAACTCAATCATTAGGCTTAAGTTTATTTTAGTTTTGAGTGGTTTTAAGAAAAGTTCGATTCAATTGCAAGAAAATTATAATGTTCAGGAGAATCTTTCGGGAAACAGCAATACTATTGAATAACGCAATTATTAAAAATTCTCCGTTTGTGTTGGGATCCACACTAAAGTGAGTAGTAACCCTCTCTCAAACCATCAGAATCTCTCAGACAAACAATGCAAATCAAACAGATGAGCATACAGAAGCCGCAGCAAAGCCTACAGTCAATCTAACGGGAATCTCGTGAAAGCCCCAGGAGCTGATGGAGAGAGAAGACTCTTCCAATTTAAAATTCAACTGGTCAACAGTCAATGATGACTGAAACATTTAACAATTTGATACTTACATTTGATATTTAATGTAGCCATGAAAAGACTTTGTTAGGTCTTCTTTCTTATATTTATATTTTTCATTTCACTTATAAAAGGTTTATTTTAAATGAAAAAATAATATTTATAAAATATTCCTTTTTGAGCAAAATTTGTAATTAAGTTAAATAAGAAAAATATATTAATAAAAGTAAAAAAAATAATATTATTATGATTAAAGAAAATAATAATAATATTGTAATTAGAATCATTTTAAATTATTTTAAAATACAGGGTTTTTGGCTCTATTTAATAATATTTTGATTATCGATTGAGATTTTGATACAATAAATAAAAAAGACGATAAAACATATTTACATATGCATGTATATATATATATATATCTATATATATATATATATATATATACAGTGGGCCCTCTCAAAAAAGAGCACTTAAGTATCCCT
>JBBMKC010212926.1:0-12884 GCA_037834085.1 Bipalium vagum | reverse complement strand
TTACTTATGACATTTTTGCAGTCTTTATCATATAATTTCTGTCAGGGTTAACAGGGATGTGTCCTTGGCTAATCAAACATAGGGGATTACATATGTATAAATGTTTATAATAACATTTATTAAAAGAAAAATGTCGACAAAAGAAGCACAATAACGTAAAAATAACTACCGTTTAGAGAAACTCTCCCAGAATTATTTTCCATATCAGTCGAAGTAGAATTCGCAAATGAGACTATATGTACAATTTCAATATAATTATTGAACTCATTCAATATTTAAAATACCTGGAGAAATATACCCAGCATTGTTCATGATCTTTTCATTCAATTCCTCCATTAAAACATATCCATCTTTGTTATTCCTCAACTCCAATGGTAAGTGATTATTTCTAAAATCATCTTTTAGAAGGTCTGAAAAGGTTTCAGATTTTGAAGATTTAATTGGCAGTTTAAAGGACAAGGCATTTGAATATATTTTTTCAAGGTTTTCTAAAGAAAATTTTAATATAATCAAACATTATTAGTCCAACCATTTGCAGGAGAACAAATTAGTTGAAACTTGTATTCCAAATTTAATTTACAATCCTTAATAGTAATTCTACACCAAGGAGAACATGGCTGAGATTCTAAGACAAATTCCGTCTCTTTATCATTGATAATCAGCCGAAATTCCCTGAAAAAACATTTTCCATTTTGATAGGTATTTCTCCATATCAGAGAGATTTGGTCTTCAATATTTTCTTTAAAGCAGGAAAGATAAATCTAATTTTTGTCATTTCTTTGAGGAACTCTTATATTCTAAACAACATAAATAAGTTATACATGAATAAAATTTTTCTTATCTTTTCTTTTTAAAAGAATATTATGAAAAAAACTTTATTTTTTCGGAAAATTATGAAATTAAATTAATTATAAATTACAAATAAAACAAATTATTTAATCATCGTGAATAAAATCTACCAGAGATCTTCTGTTTAAAGCTATATAAATATCAATATCAGAATAAAAATATAGAATATTTTTGTTACCATTCAGAAAGATCAAGATTATAAAGGCAATTTCAAAGAAAATTCTAAACGATATTCACTGCAAAAAATGAAAATAAAAATTAAATACGTTTTGGAATTGTTTAATTAAACAAGGTCGGTGCATAATTTAAATATACTTCTGTGAGTATCCCATGAAAAATTAAAGATGAATAACACCAACAAGATTGCAAAATCTGAATAATATTCTCCTTCATTATACATAATGCTTTTTCTCGTAGATTTTCAAAGAAATTTTTCCAGAATTTACTTAATGAAAAAAGTTAAAATTTTCGAAGAAAATGATTAGTTTCTTTCAGCAGAGCTACAAATTCCAAAACGTTATATCGATTGATACAACATTAATTTGTAAATATTACAATTGATAAGTAAATCGTAAAAGAGCTGTATTATTTTGAAGATATAGATCGGTCTTATTGAAATTTTCTCATTAATTTAAAAATCAATATAAATGAAACCCGATTAATCAATACTTTATAATATTTTTATTTATCGATGCGTAGTGTGGATCATTTTCTTGATATAGAAATATTTTAGTGTGGAAATTAATTAATTTTTCATGAAATATAATGAAAATACTTAATTAGCATTTTGAAAGTCAAATATCATGCAGTAACAATGAGAAAATAACCCATGTGATAAAATTGACTTCATCTGAAAGAAATATAATAGTTACAAAAAAACAATTACATTTTTATATTGATAAGAATATTAATCTCAATACTTCTCAATTCCTATTGATAATGGTCTTAGATTGAATGAAATAAATGAAGCCGAACACGAGAGAGAGATTACAAAAAAGAAATGTCTGACATGACTGCTCAATTCCTGTCTGAGACTTAACCATTGAAAGTATAATTTCCATAAAGCAGCAGCAGAGACAAATATAGCAGTATTGTTATTATCAATTCTAAGATGAAACACTATAGAACTTACTGAATAATAAATTTTGATCATTATATTCTTGATGGTAATGGTCTTTCAAATCTACATTAAATTTCTGTAGCGTTTTATAGTTCTCTTTTTCATATTTAAAAAAATAGTGAATCTTTAATATTGGTTAGGAGAAAGTTTTTCTTTATTTTATAAAAACATTGAAATTGAAAATTATATTAGGTTGGTGCCAAAATATTGGCCATTTTCAATTTATTAATTTAAATTATTATTAGTTATCAGTTCCTGTATCAATATTTTTAGAATAAATTTTACATGGTTATGTAATTTTAAAGGTGGTTTCTGCTTAATAATCAAGTAGTTAGTTATTAGAATCCATCATTTTATTTCAAATTGCTAACAATTTTAGAAATGTTTTCAAAACCAGAAATTCTGATAATTTTGTTCCATGAATTCAAAATTAGCTATAATACTGCAGAAGTGTCACAAAACGTAATTCAGATAGGATGATCAAGCAGTTTCTTGTTCATATCAGAAGTCTGGATTTTTATTGAGTTGGCATAAATATGCATATTTCGCGTAAGCAGAAGTGTGTATTGAATTCATTGAATCATATCTTGATTACTTAAGTTTTGTTTGAACTGAGTTTTTGAATTTTAAATCATTTGCTAAGAAAGGTTTTGCTGGAAAGATTTTTGCAAACATAGTATTTATTTAAATTTTAATGTTTTATGTTAAAATGTAAAAATAAAAGATTGATTAAAAATTTCGTTTTTTAAAATGTGTATATTTCTTTAGAAATATGACATTAAAATAAATAAAATGTTTGTATGTTCACCATAAGGTCTATACTATGATCTATTAACAAGGATAAAGTAAGTGATTGAAAAACACGAGTAAATTTTTCAAACGGAAGACCATTATATTCCAGCACTACGATATCAAAGTTTTTGAACTCCTATCAAAGATTTAACTAGTTTGACTGGGATTTATTGATTCATCCTCCATACAATCCACATCTAACACCATCAAATTATTAAGATTTATACAGAATTCTCCTAATGAGAGTAAAGTTCAGTTCTCCGTAGTAATTTGAAGAATATTTGTTGCAAATTTCCCATAAAAAATCCAAGAAAATTTCTGTGATGGAATAATTAATCTACCAGAAAAATATCAAGGATTATTAATGGGAAAGGTGCATATATTGGTTAAATAAATACTTATACTTTTTCTATTCAATTTTTTGATGAAATACAAAAACAATTTTTTACCTTGACCGGATAATGCAAGACTTTTGAAAACAATTTATTTCAATTTATACTTACTAAGCAATTTGAAGCAATCATTCGGTCTTTTCCATGGGGCAATAAATTGGCTTTTAATCGTATATCATATTGCTTTGAAACTAGTAACCCTTCTATCTTCAGAGATTGACATCGAGGACTGATTTCATCACCATAGTTGAATCCATTGATATAGACCTATATTAACACATCTTAATGTTAAAATGTCACATTAAAGTCTTACATTATAGGATCTTATCGTATCAATTACTTCAGAATCGGAAATAATATTTAGAAGTATACCTTCATTGTTAAATTCTTTGAATATGATTTCCAGGAAATAATTATATTCCGGAAATATTTCAGTCTAGATGTTAGTAAATTATTCATAATTATTTTGTCAATTTACCGAAAAATTTTCAGAAATTATTTTATTTTCACTTTCCGGCATATCTTTATGAAAAACCAAAAATCGTCTTTATTATAATATCGTATATATTAATTAAAAAACATTAAAAACCAAACCGTGAAATTAAAATATCGCTATACAACCTATTTCGAGCTGATGATAATGCTCTAATGTAAAAAATACCAGACTTGTCCAGTGTTATTCCCGATTCGAAATTGTATATCTGAAATATTTTGGCATCAAGTCATAAATTAATTAATTAAAGTGATTACCTTGACATTTTCACAATGTGGAAACGGAATCATTCCATTAATAGTATAATATATCTTGAGATCCTCTAAATCTATATCTTCAGTTGGAAAAGTAAAAAAAACTTTGGACTCTTTTTTTAAAAATTCCAGCTTATTATCTTCAAATGAGATAAAACAATTATTATCTATTTCTTTTAATAAAGGCTTTGGAGCTTTCAAAATATTCGATAATACCGTAATAGTACACATATGGCCTAGTGCTCCTTCTGAAGTTACATGGTACAGACCAGGGTTATCGAAAGTATAAAAGAAGCTAGAATTTATTTCCGGTCTTCCACTGTTAAGAGTACTTTGTAATATACTCTTATTCTATAAATTGATATAATATAATTAAAATATTACACCCTACATCCTACATATATAATACATCCTATGTATAATATAAACAACTTATGTAGAATTGTAAAATTTAATTTTTATTAGATTTGAAGATATAATAGACTCATTTTGAGGACAAACAAATAGGCTGTTAAAAAATAATATCGCTATAAACATTGGGTTTTGAATGCGTTTATTTTATTATAAACTAAACATAATTAATGGAAATAATAACCATTCGATTCAACATACTCTACCTAATATTATAGAAATTTATTTGTCCATTGAATAAAATTCGGAAGTTCTGGAAGTGATGAAATAGTTAAAGGTATTCTTGGCATCATCCTGATTTCTGAAACATCTTGCCGTGAAGAAGTTTTGTAAATGCTTAAAGAAGTCGGTGGGCGAAAATTCTGTCGAGTTTGGTGAATAAGGCAAGGTTTCATAGCCCAAGTGACTTAATTTATATAAAGTCGATTGTGTCAAAAGCGTTTCATGGAGAAGAATTAGTCTTTACAATTAACTAATAATGGTTGTTTGTTTCGAAGTTTCAAACGCATCTCTTCGATTTCATAACAATACTTCTCTGTCGTAATGGTTTCACTAGGGTTTAAGAAACCGCAATTGGTGAAACCGGTCGGAGACTACCGTTGTTCCAAATTGTTTCAATGGAGACATTGATTTCTTCTGCAAGTTCGTGAACTGTTGTACCAAAGCCTTCAATTTGTCTTTTCTTTTTTTTCTTTTTTCTTCGAGCATCTTATCTCCATTTAGTAAATTTTAGACTAGAGTTATTGATTGCGTCTGTTGTTCAATCTACAAATACACTGCTGATGTTATGAATTACTTCCTCGCTTTTATGACCCAGTTTAAATTCGTATAAGAACATTGCAAGTAATTGCTTCTTTTCCATAGTAAATAATATGATTATTAAACAAATTTTAATTCAAATTAAAAAGTAAAATTTACACAAATGTAGATTGAAATGTGCACTTTAAAAGAATTCATAATAAACGTTTTAAAAGAAAGATAATTTGGTAATAGCTAATAAATGACTGACAAAAATAAAATTAATTCTGAACGACCTAATATTATTATTAATAATAGTAATAATAATATTATAATAAAGTAACCTAAGTAATGAAATAATTCCAATAAAAAATAACAATCACTGATAACAAATAAAGCTATTAATTTGTTACACGTCCTGAAGAAAGAAAATATTTATCTGTAGTGGAGACTTTTTTGAGGAATAACTTGATACATTGGAGTTTTACGAGTCATTACAAGGAAATAAAATATAATTTTTCGCATTCCCCAAGTATTCAACTACCATATTGGTGGAACGACTAGTATTATATCAAAACTCCGTGAGCTTAAGGTATATATTCTAATTATTCGGTTGGGTATGTGGATGTTTTTTGTCTGAAAATAAGTTGTTTGACTATCTAGGATTTCTTAAACTGACTTCCAAAGATCTGTTGTCCACTTTTACCAATTGAGAATGATCAAATATGAGTGAATCTTTTAGACTATTTAATCTCTTCTTTTATAGTAGACTTCATCAAGCTTTATTGAAAGTTTTAAATATAACGTTAAACATTTTATTTTTCTTAAATAATTCTTATCTCAAGACTACTTGAAAAAAATCGTTAACATTCATATACGCAATTTATTGGTCTTTCACTTTAATTAAATTATTGTTTCTCTATAATATATCTACTGGATAGAAAACAATCAATTTCTGAAATCCATGGAGCTGACATTGTGATTGCAAGAACATTTCGGGATTGGTTTAGAAACTTCCAAAGATTTGATTTGGATTGAAGAGCAAAACAACAAGATAAAGAAATCAAAATTTTGTCAAAGTCAAATCTTATGTTTCCTCCTCCGGATCTTGCTCCTTGAGCTTCGAATCTTTTCCCACCTTTGCATTCTACTCTTGCAAATTATCAATTGGAAAACACGGATTAAGTACAAATCCTGATTGATTGATTGGTTGACACGAAGCCAGAATTATGAGTACATAAAGGCATTCGTTTTTGCCCACAAATGAAGGGCTGCAGATACATATGACAATTACTTTGCTCTAAAAAACCTATTGTAGCTTGGTTTCTAATTGTTTTGAAGTTGTTAAAAATTAGAAAATGACTTTCTTCATTATATATGTGCAAATAATGATAATAATCAGAGTTACGAACCAAAATTATTGATTTAATTCTGATTATAAAAAATAAATTTAACAGAAAAAAATTTTTTTTTATAATAAATAAAAAAGCATCCATTTATCTTGAAATATAACCTAAAAAGATTTCTTACTTCGTTATTATTCATGTCGACATAAACTATATTATGGTCTTCATTATAATTATTTTTCCATGACCATAATACACTTTCATTCTATAATATTCTCTTTCAATAGCAATAAATGTACTCATAAAATACTTTCAAAATCGTCAATTGGGAAGGAAAGAATCCACAAGAATTTAACTTGGCCACCGAACATTCCGTTACTTTATCTACAATGACTGTGGTGATTGCATTGTAGCAGTCGGCCTCACTCTTTAGGTGGTACGTCATTTTATTTATTAAAAAATGTACAAACCTGGTTTTCTATAGAGTCTGGTAGGAAGGATTTACTTATAAAGTGATAAGCACCAATCTCCTCAAATATCTTTTCTAAACACCTTCTAGATTATAAAAATATAATTTGAAAAATTTATAAAACATTACCTTTGGAATTGCCTACATGATTGACTATAGGCATCGGAGATTTGATCAATAGATTTTACACAAACAAGATTAAATTCTTTTAATCCCTTAAATGTCCAAACCACAATATCATTAACTTTGACAAGGACAGGATCTCTGTTAATATCTGGAAATATTTGGTTTATATGAACAGTGGGCTGTAATTTCACGACGACAATGCCCAAAATTTTATTTTTTAATTTCTCGCTATATTAATTTGGCTATATTTTAAGATAAGGTACAGGAAACAATAATACCTAGAATAATAAAATACTCCTGGTTTTCTAAATCTATGCATAAAAGCAGAAGGAGAGTCCATTCCTTCACCACTGCTGAAACCATTATCCAACTTTTCACAAGTGCTGGTGACTTGATTTATATTTATATTCAAATTCTGAGCTTGCCAAATCCACCAAATTCGATCACCAGGATGAATTTTTATTAATTGGGGTTCAAAACCCTTTTCATTAACATTAATAATATAATTCTAAAAGATCTGATTATTCAATATTTTTAATGAAATCAGTCAACTTTAATTGATGGAAAAACTACAAGACTAAATGTTGCCAGAGAATGTTCTTGATTGCTAGATCGAAAGTGATAGACACCGGTATGAAGAGGAATGTAAATATCTATCCCAAAATTATTGCACATTTCCAGAGCGGTTTTGTCCAATAATTGACAATCATCTAAAAGATCATATATTATAATGTGGTCAAATTTTACAAAATCTGACTGTTGCACGAAGTACTGGACTCGCTGAGTTTTGGAGTAATGGAAAAAGTTTCCAACATTAAATTAAAATTTGGAGAAAAATCACGTGGATTCCAGCGCCACCAGATTCGTTCGTCGGTATTAGCAAAATACAGGTCTATCAAGTAATAAAATTATTATTTTAAGAACCACAGCAAATATTCATCAATTTTTATTTGCCTTCACTGATGTACATCAGATAGAAATTTATATATTCTTTCTCTGATATACCGTACATCTTTCTCTGGTATATTAAAAATATAATTATGTATGTTCTATTGTAATATATACTGACAGGTTAACTATATGAAATGAAGTAAAAACTTCACTTCAAACATTTCTTTTTAATTAAAGCGATGTGACAAATACACTAAAATCTGTTAAATTTGGAGATAGAAGAAAAATAAAGCAAAATCATTCGAAAACGACAAAAGACTCAATCTAAACGATTGGTATTTGAATCATAACCTAGATGTTGAATGAGAATTATAGAAGATCAATAGGTCCAACCGATAAAATAAAAGACCTTCTCAAATTCGATCATTTAGAAAATATCGAACTGTCTTAATATATTATTATAATAAATGTCCATTTTTTGAATTTGTTATAATTAGTCAAATTATTCATTTATAATATAAAATTTTTTTAAACAGGTTTTTTAATTTATGTATTCCCTATAAAGCTAGATGGTAATGAGATAATTTGTCAGGTTGATGATTTTATGTCTTGATATCAACAGAAATATCACAAAGGACGAGCTTCTGATAATGAGAAATGGGTATAAGAAATTGTGAATAGTAGTTGGATAGATGGAGCTACGCAGATACACTATTAGTGCTAATTAAAAGTATATCTGAGTGGTACTACATTTATTTGTCCGCTTATCCGAAAATAAAAGAAAAGTTGTTTGGTTTAAGATTTATTGACCAATCTCAAGATTTTTGTCGATCCCACATATGGAACTCATACACAGAATATTTAGTCTTTTTAGGTAAAATGGATGCTTAATATGAAAAAATAGAAAGGTATTATAAAACAAAATTTACAGAGTTACCTAAATGAGGATATGTAGAAAGAAAGTAATGGAAATAATGATCGCGGGGCATTTGGAAAGATTCATAATCATACAGCAAAATATCATTGAACAAATCTTTGTCATATAATATACATTTATCATTTGATTAACTTATCATATATTTAAATTGATTCAAAAGACTCAAGTCGGCTTCTTCTCACAGGAAATTTTTACCACAATTATTAATGATTAATAGATCAACAATGTAATAGAAGAATTATAGAAATATAGAACCAAGAATTATAATTTAAAGAAAGAAAATTATTATAACCTTAAGAAAAGTATCATAATAAATCTATAAAAAAGTAAACGTATACATACAACCTTTTTCGAATCCTCTTTTTTCAATTTCAATATAATGATCAACCACTTTTGATCTTACAATAATTGTTCCCACAAATCCTGGTACTCTTTGATAAAAGTTGTTCGAAAAGTGATAAACCCCACAATGATTAAAAACAAAAGAAATCATGCCAGATCTAGTTGGCTTAATCCACCGAAGACCATCCTTTAATGGCTTTAAATTTTAAAAAATCTTAAGGTAATTGTAAAAAGTTATTACCTTAAAGGCTTCTCCCGATGTAGAATTTGACTTTATACTCTCTAATTGATATATGCAATGAGGGTTTTTGCACTAAATAGAAAATTAATGTCTTGAATGATTCTGTATTATTATATAAATTATTATTGGTTTGTAATTTGGTTAAAAACTGTCTTTGGGACAATTTGTTTATATGCATTAAAATTTTTTTTTACTTTTAATACTATTTAACGAATTAATTTTTATTTATAATGAATTCAGAAATAAATAATAATAAGATTTCATAAATATTTATTTATATAAAAAATAAAGATTTCAAAAGTATTATTGTTAAACTTTTGTCTATATTTAATGTCTCCCAGATGATTTTCAATATTATTAATGTAATTAGTTCCTCGTTATCTCAATTTTCTTTTTAGTAAACTTAAACTAATAAATATTTTACGTTATAATATATATATTAAAAAATAGTTTTTAACCTGTAATTTTTATAAATTAATTTTTAATTCATTAAAAATTAATAAAGGTTACATATTTGGTTCAATATATGTTGCTTATTAGGATCTACATATATTTTAAAATATTATTATAATTTTATTTAAAACCAAGAATTCTATGAAAACCTTTTTTGACCTTCACTATTACCATTTAGTTCCAATAATATCAGAAATTCAAGTGATTGTAATTTAGATGCAAGTCGAAAAGAATTTTTTAACTACAGAATTAATTATTAATACAGTGTACTTTACTTAATTATAATAAAATTATTAAATAAGTTTTTTTTATTATTATACTCACAACTTGGCTGCTCCAAGACCACCAAACCCGGTCACCTTCATCCACTATTAGTAAAGGAGGTTCAAAGGATACATCCGTCACATTTATCAAGTAATCTCTTAATGAAATATATTTTACTCAATTGATATTTTACAAAGTTATGATTTATTATTTTTTAATTTCCATTTGGAACATCAAAAATACCAATATTTTGATTTTTAAAAATTTTCTCAATTTGAATTAGGATGAAGCTGAGACGTCTTATTTTTGGCTCGAGGATTGAAGATTATCAATTTTTTTTTATCAATTATTACTTTATCAATTTGAGACTTTAAAAATTTGTCAAAATATTTCTTTTATCGTGGACAATTTCATCAAAATAGTAAAATATTCGATTTTCAATATTTATTTAATAATAAAATGGTACTTTTATGAATAACTATATAAAGTGTTGTTACTTTTCAATTTCTTTTACTTCCACCATGCATAATTTATAGCTCGAAAAAGTGTTGCAGCCAAGAAAATAATAGATTCCAGGAGTTCTAAAAAATATGATTAAATAAAATATTAAAAATACACTTATTTTTTAAATCTCGGTTTTTTATTTAAATGAAAATTTTCAAGAATTTTAATTTGAATCAAATATTAGTACAGTAATAATTCGATAATTGCAAAAATTTGAGAAATTTAAAATTTCAAAAAAAAATATTATAATATATTTAGAGGTATGTTCTTTTATTATCTTTATCTTACTATTATCTCTGTAAATTGAATAATCTTTGTTTGATCAATCTGATTGTTTAATTTTTGTCAATATTTCAAAATTATTTAAAATTATGCAATGCAAACAGAGAAAAGATGGAAACATTCAATGCTATAAAAATAATGGGTCAATCAGGGCGGTATAAAATCCAGGAAATTCCTGCTAAATTTGAATTAAATTGAAATAAAGTAATTAATTTGATAAGATTGTCTGAATCAAAAGGTACATTTATTCCTGCGGCCGAAAAGAAGAAGAAAAATTGGAATTGTAAAAATTCAACATTTACAGAAGTCGAACAAACTATTTTCAATGCCGTATCTTGTAATAATGCAATAATCCAAAAAGAAATTCTTGAAAAAGTATGCGAGGTTCATGATCGTCCTCTATCTCAATCAACAATTTCAAGAAAATTTAAAAAAATAAAAATTACAAGGAAAAGATTAACGCTTGTCCCTGAAGAAAGGAATTCGTTAGAGAAATTGAATGCAAGGTTAATATATGCTATCGAGGAGTTTTTTGCGATGATAAAAGCAAAATTTAATGGGATAAAATTTGTTAAAAGAAATTTGAAAATAGAAAAAATTGTGGAAAAATTGCTATCACCTGGAAATTATTCCGAAGAATGCCATGGGTTTTACAGATATATGAGAGAATAATAATAATAAATAAATAATAAAAAATGTGGATCTTTATTACAAAGTTGTGCCTCGTGTCACAATACTGACGAAGAAATAACGGGATGAGCTATAGGAAAAGAGGAAATATAAAAAAACATTAATAGACAATGAAATTGTAGAATACAATAAGAATTGTGTAGGTGTACCATTCACAATATATCCATTCCATAAAACTTTAGGAGTTTAGCACGGATGAATAGAAATTTGTGTCAACTGCTTCTATGTTGACAATATTATTTTTGGTTCTCTTATATTGGAAACTTATTTTGTGGAATGTGGAACAACCCATTCAAAAATGAATTAAAATATCAGTTTTTTTCTTGGTTTTGTCCTTCGCTTTTTTTCCTGTCTTGTTTGAAGGTATCTAGTCAATATAGAAATCTATATTATAGATCCATTTTTTTCCATTCGTGAAGAATTTTTTTAGAAACTGTTTTTTCTTGTGAACCTAATTAATTTTAATTTATGAAAAAATTATTATTTTTTTTTCAATGTTGTATTTTTTATAGAAAAAATTTTCAATGGAGAAAACTAATACCTAGGATAACTCTAAGATAATTAGATTACCAATAATATCTATACAATTGTAATAAATATAAATAAAATAAACATTAACTAAATAAAAATATAATTATACTTGAATGTGAAAGTGAATTGACCAGAATCCACAGGACTTGGGAAACTAAAATAAAATAATTCTGATCAAAGCACTTTAAAAAGTATTCAAATACAAAAGAAAAAAAAGGTTCTAGAAACAGACTTATTTGAGAAATTTCAACATCAAAGTTAGTTATATAAGTAAAAATAAATCCAATAAGCTAAATGTCACTAGTTTTTAGAAAAGCTTGAAAATGCGTTTTTCAAAAAAGTATTCTTAAGTACCTTTCTTAGAGATTTGAAAATATTTTTTTATTTAAATACATTTGAGATGTTTAATGTTTTATTAAAACCACATATTTCTTTGAAAACTGAAATATTCAAAGATCTCAGTGCAATGAAACAAAATTCCAAAAATGTTTTTTGCAACGAAATTCCCATTTAATACCTGCACATCTTTTTCAATTATCAGTTTGGATGATGAGTTCGTATCCTTTATTGTTGTGAGATAAATTAAAAATTAATCGGAGATACCGGAATTCGAACATACAAACTTTTATTTCACAAACAAGTTTCTTCTTTGACGAGCTTAATCGTATATACATATAGGGTGCGCCACTTAAATCGGGAAAATTATCAGTAAAACAAAAGCCGAATATATTTTAGTAATGATCAAGAAAATTATAAAAT
>JBBMKC010212925.1:0-23117 GCA_037834085.1 Bipalium vagum | reverse complement strand
AATAATAAAAATAATAATAATAATAATAATAATACATTTTTTTCAAATGATAAATAGTGCTTTAACTATTTTCAGAACAAAAGTGAACAACCCATGATATGTTTTATGGGCAACATGTAACATGAACTCATAATAATGTTAAGTCATCTTAAAAGTATTTGCATTATTTAATCTTTGTTTGTCATATCCAAATAGTTTTTACGAACTTTGATAATGAAAATAAAACAAAATCCAGACAAAAGACCGCACAAAATGACATACTTATGAATTTCCTCGTGAGAAAACAGCTGCGATGCAAAAAAGTCAATTCATCAAATTTATCGTCTTATTCTTGTGGTTACAAAAATGAAAATTTTTGGTTTAGGAGATGCTCCTAAATGTTTTACATTACCAACTTTGATTTTCTATCAAGGACAATTCCTGATTAAAACCGTTATTTTGGAGTGATATTTCGGTAAGAAAACATAATTTCAATGGTATGTACCAGATACTAAAACAAAGTGTTATAATTATCCTAGTAAATACCTTAGAAATTTGGTAAAAATTTTTAAAAAAAACAGAACTTAAGATAAAATTCTTGTGTAATCTTGGTAGTAATTATAAAACAAAAACTAGTAAGAATCAATAACTTTTTCAAAAAAATAATTTATTTGATCAAAATATGCACCATTTCAATTAAAGCAACGTTGAAAACTTGAGACAATGTTTTTTATTCCATCACTGTAAAAAAATGACATTTCGGGATTATCTGAATCACTGAAAACTCTCTTCAACCATGGTTTGTTCAGTGAAGCTGATTGGCAGATAAACAAGTCAAGGTACTTGGATAAAATGAAAACCAGTTGGTGACATGCAGTATTTAAAATTGATAAAATTTATTCAAAGTTGATTTTAAAATTAAAGAATTCCAAGACATAATTCCTCCATCTTACAATGCCAAGTTAGACTCTGAATGTCTTAAAATGGTTTTCCTAGAAATATAATTTCTCTGGAAAAAAACTTGTTTAAAGAGTCTTATAAGAGAAGAATTCAGACTAGCTGACAAGGTTAAATTTCTCATACGCTTTAGAAACTACAGTCTCCCTTCGTCTTTGCACATAAAAAGTTTATATTTGATTTTTGATTGAAGTTTTTTTTCCTAAGATATCTGATAAATAATAATATTTGGTATTCCCATAACCCGTGTCAGTAGACGCTTGTATTTGCTTATCAGTATGGAATATAATTTTAAAAATTAATAAATAATTTATTATTTTTTTCTAAATACCTTAAGATATATAAAATATGCCAGAATCACTTTATCGTGACCCCTCCCCTAATAATGAAATTTAGAAAAATAAAATAATTTTCCCTAAAACAATAATTTTTAAATTCACATCCAAAACAGACAAAAAAAGTGTAATTATAACAGATATTAATATGTAATGAAACATTTTGCAATTTTTAGGCTTCTTTATTGACTTTTTTGGGATATTTAATATTTCCAATTAAATTGATAAAATCTGGTGCAAATAAAATGTAAATTGTTTACAATATTTTATTTATTCTTCTTTTATTTATTAAATAATATCCAATTTTTCTTGATTTACTCCACTTTAAATTAAACCATGAGCTTCTTTTTGTTTTAATAAGAGGGTTTTACGCACCAAATTTATAAAATCAGACATGATTATTACACAAAGTTTCCCTTTCCTTTAAATTACTTCAAGCCAACGCCAGTAAGAAATCAGAGTTGTTTTACATGTTTCAAAATGGCACTTAAGGAAATGTTTTATTTAATAGGTTGAAGCATAAGTTCCTTCGTTTTCTTAATCATCTATGGTTCAATAATATTTAAGCAAAAATAAAGAGGTTTACTTCATGATAAATAAAAAGATCAATCAGTTACGTATTGTCCACCATTATTTACAACTTTAATAGTAATACTTGATTTTAACACTGTCTTCTAGGACCATTATTTTGACGAAAATTTCTTCAAATATTTTATGAATTTTACTTTTCTAATCTTGGTTATTATATTTATTTTTCTGTAAATTCTGAAATAATTCCAAATATGATTGTTTATAAAACATGAAAATTTTATTTTTATGTCAACTTGACAACTCTTTCCCTTCCTCCTTTCTTGAATTAGAACTTGTGTTAAGACTATCTTTATGGATTTTTGTCATAAATAAAAACTCAGCTCAATGAAAAATAATTGAGCTCACTTTATCAGGGCTATCTTCACTATTATATAATAAGGGAGATAATAATAATGTGGAGGAGACTCCTAACTTACTCAAAGGCTTAATATCTTGATCTCATGTCATGATTTATAAAAGCAATGAATTATGAACAAAACCATTTCTTGTTTTGTTTATTTTTATTTTCTTGTTTATATTAAGTAAATGAAAGCCCCAAAGATATTTTGTTAATTAAAATAGTTTAATCATTTTATTATTATTATTATATTATATTATATATCATTTTATTATTATATTATAAATTATTATTAGTAGCATATATATTATACATAAAAAGAATGTAAATAAAATTATGCAAAGATGATGAATTCTCAGAAAATAATTCCAAAAAATATAGAAAAAAAGTTACAAAATCTATCACACCTAAAAGAATAATTTCCAATTGCGGCCAGATTTTCATTTTTATCGTTAACATTTTATTGAAACAATGAACTGTAATTAATTGGGCTTAATTCTTTTCTTTTTAATGCCTCGTAATATGTACTATATTGATGTCGAGTCTATCATATCAAGAACATTATCGTATACGACTCCTACCAATAATCGTATTCTCATTTTTAAGTTAAATATTATCAAAATCAATTAAGGAAAAAAAATTTTGCCAAAACCATGTCTTTCGTTTGCCATGTAAACAGGTTCCAAGTTAATTAACCAATTCAATTAACTGTTAATCTTCTTTTCATTATTTTTATAATAAAAAAAATTAAAATACTTTAAGTGTACTTTGACTATTTTTAACTGAATCACAATAATGAACCAATGGAAAATAAATATTATCATTTCAATAATGTTAAAATATTTTTATGGTGAGAAAATATTATTTATTGTTTTAGCTGATGAATTACGTGAACACCAATCTATAATTAATAATTATATAGTTATGATGCCAATATTTCTAAAATATAAAATTAATATATAATTTGAGATTATTTATGAACATAAGATAAAATAAAAATAAATGGAAATGCGGTTCCAAATATATTAAAAAATAAGTTTTACACATTTCTTAATTTTATATTATTAATATTAATATTAAATTATTAATAGATTTACAAATATGTTTTGAGGGATTTCATATAGATGGAGTTAATTCTGTTAATATAGTCAACTACACGAGTAGTAGGAATTTAAACTTTTGAGTTTTTTTCTTTCCCCTCACTAATTGTAGATGAAGAAAAATAATCAGTTAACAATGAAACTTTATTAACGATATACAGTGATCAAAACAATTATCGAATGTTGCATATTCACGAATTTCTGTTATTTGAAATCAAATGGATCAACTGTTACGAGTAATTTCAGTAAAAATTAATGGATAATACACACTTGGAGCGTTTTCCTGAATGCCTTTTGGAATTGCTTTTGGGCGAACCCAACATACTATTAAATAGTAATAGTTTTCTATTAATGAGTCATAAATAAATTTATTTATGAATCAATAAATAAATATTATTATCAATAAACATGAGCCATAAATAATTTTTTGGAAAATCAAATGTCGAAATACGTGCCAACAAAACGGCATTTGTGGGAAATAATTCGTTTCTTCTTTAAGTCAAAGAAAAGTGCTGTTAAGTCTCAGAGATTGTTGTTGAAGACGTATGGTGATCATACGCCATCCATTAAAATATGTGACATCTGTTTTAGATGGTTCACGTTTCACGAATTGTAAAGAAGCGCTTCTGTTGGATGTATTACATCACCAGCCATATTAACCAGACAGTGATCCGTCCGAGTATCATCTTCTTCAAACGATGAGTGTTTGCCTGACTGATATACACTTCCAATCTTACAAAGAATACAAGATGGATAGATTTTTGGATTGCTTCCAAAGATAAACAATTCTTAAGTCGCGTATTCATATGCTACCATCGAGATGAGAGAAAGTAATACTTAGCGATGAAAAATATTTTGAATAGAATATATTGTTTTACTTTTCATATTAAAGCTTCTAATTCACAAAAACCCCTCAAAACTAATTTTATACACCAAATAATGTATAATTTTTATTCGAAAAATAATAAATATAAATCACAGCTGAATTCATTCAATTTTTATCAATGTATCGCTTACGTGTTTGATATCTTTATTAGACGTGTTGGAATAAAAGCCTATCAAATAAAATGTGATAGCGAGCTCAAATGCAGTTCTGAAGGATAAGGACAGAAATAAATTGATATGGACTTTGATTCGTAGCTGGGATCTGAGAGATCTTAATAAAATAAATCAGGTTTCAGTCTTCAGTCAAAAAGTAAATTAGGAAACTTGAATGTCATGAAGACTAATATAGATAGAAGTAAGAGGAATAGACTGACAAAAAGTAAGAAGCGCTTGGTCTTCAAAATCAATAATTCCTATAAAAAATATAATCAATATAAATAACGAAAAAAAAACGATTTACATTTAATATTTCATCCCTTATACATTTTAACCATTCACTGTCTTCTATATGCCAGTGTAGATCAATTGAACTGGTATTGGTTGCTAGACACTCTATTGCCATGAATTCTAAATGTCAAGATAATAAGACAACGCTAAAACTAAACGAGTCACTTTCATCAATACCATCCTTTATTAATTTGGAACAGTGGTAGAGAACGGTGGCATTTTCTGGTGCCGGATCTATACAAATCAGCTTTTTCCATATCCTTGGACAAAAATTTCCCTTTGGATTGGGCAGTTCTTTTAATTGTTTCTCACAACATAAAGCAGCATCTTTACAGCATTTCTTAACGTTTTCAACACAATTCTGTGCTCCATTAACGCACACTTCTTCGATTTGAGATGTTTTTCTATAGTCAAAGTTTTTGATGTTATGCTTGGTATCTGAAAAGAATTTTAAACAAAAGTGACATGCTATATTCAAGAATGGATCGGGAATATTTGACTGTAAACTCCTTTCAGAATCATTGAGATAGGTTTCAAAAGAATGTTCTCTGGACATTCTACATCGAGCCATATCTGTTGGCATTGAACTATTAACTGAATCTACTGACGAGCTTCCATTCTAAAAAGGAAATTCTCTCTTAACCAATCAGAACAGCTGAAATTCAATTCAGCATTGGCAACACTAAATTGATAATCAACTTCCACATCCGTACACTTGGAAAAAAATGAAATTTTTCTATATTAAAATTAATAATAATTAAGTGATTAATTGAATAACAAAAGAACGTCTTCTTTTTATTTATAATATTCCATTTATAAAATAATATTTTCCATTAGTATTGCAAAAAATTTCACCCATATTTAGTTTGCAACTTAGATTTATTTATAATTATCATATTTAAAAGAGACAGACATTTATCATTATTAAAAATAAGATTTAATTCTGTTATATTATTTAATATTAATTTAAGAATGTCTTTCTTTTTGTTTTGTTCTTATTTTATAAACGAGCTACTTAAAAAAATCAACAAATATTTATTAATTTTTAATTATCTCATAATTGGCAGATTTTAAATAAAAAAGAAAACGTTTTAAACTAATTTTTTGACAGAGTTGATTCTGTTGAAGCTAAAAAAATTAAACACAAAAATAATTTAAGCATTTTTAAATTCAGAAATCAAAAATAATTTGTTTTAAAAATAAATTGTTCATAAAAAACTAAAGGTAAATCTTATATTATTTAATCACAATCTTTATCTTAAGTAACATTTTTAATAATTTAACTTTCATTCAAGTTTAATAATAATGTTTTAATCAGTTCTTTCTCTCACGTTCCCATAACTATGTTTCGTTCCAACAAGACCTTTGGCGAAATAGTGTCAATAACATTCTGTCTACCAAAGGAATAAAATAATGCAAAGGCACTTTTACGTTGAACTTCAGATGTTAATCAGACGTTAACTAAACTCTCGAGTCGAAAACAACCTATAGGCCTAACAGGCAAGGCTTATGGTAAATGAAAATTAAATGATTTTAAAATGATCGAACTTAGTAATTGTTTTAGTCAGTCATTATACCGTATCCTAAATCTTTAATTTTATTTAGTTGTGATTTTTGAAATATGTGGGTTACGGTTGTTCTCTGGAAAAATCCTGGTTTTTTAATTGACAAGTTGGGTGCATTTTAATACGGTACTCGTGTAATTTTATCCAAATGGTCCCAATAATTAGGTTAAAACACCAACTGCATTCAATCTGAAGACTTCTCAATAGATTAAAACACAATATCACCAAATTGAGACCATGGATTTCTTAAGACCTGGCTTTGATGTTGACTTTTGGTCTAATTTAACTGAAAAAGGTCAATTTTCTATTTGGATTATGAAATAAAATCTTTTTTATCTCCAGTTACAATACATTTAAAAACCGGACCAGTATTATTCTCCAGAATCAATTATTGAAAAACAGTCTGACTATTTTATTATTTTTATTCAATATATGTGATACCCAAAAAAACCAGTTGTATGTAAGTGGATCTTAATGGCTGTTGGATAATGGACCTATCCACAAAAGTAAAAACAATGGAATCTTATAATGACCTATGAATTTTAGCTTATATCTCTCTCACCCTATTTTCCATAATGAAATCTAATCTAAGAAACTTTTTGTAAGGGTCACTCAACGTAATAAGACCACAATTGACGAGCATTATGGATATATCAATGATTCTGCAAGACTGATAACTTCTAAAGATTGTAATGCATTTTTCCAGCATGTAAGACAATTTTTTTGAGATGGGTGAGGAAAGAGCATTTTTAAAGAAAACATGTGATCTTGCATGTTTTATGTAAATTGTAGTGGTTTATATTTATATTTAAAGATTTTGCTTCATTAAGAATTCTTTAAAATAAATTGTAAGCCCTGTAAATATCAATATTAATTTCAGCTAGTTTGGTAGTAGATTTTTAGGGTATTCGTACAAGTACCAATTTTTAACATTTTTCTAGTTCTAGACATAGAAAGACTGTAAAACAAAAATTTTGATTTTTAAAATAATGCATTTTTATTACTTGAAATATTCACCTAAATATAATCAATAAGTATGTTATTAAAACAGCGATAAATTTGAAAATATTGTTCATTTAAAGTTAACAATTTTAAAAATGAGGATACTTTCCACTTAACTAAAATGTTCGATTTTAATACATAAAATCCGATAATAATTCAAATCCTGTCTATATAAGCACCTAAAATCATGCAAATGTCGATAACATGATTAGGTGACTGTTATAACTGTAATAGTGAAATGTCTGATTTGATGAAAGATACCGGTTTATTCAGGTCTCAAATTCTGTTTCTTTTTGCTGATCGAATTCCATTTATTTAGACATGATGTTCAACATGTTGTAAAGATTATTTCTAATATGCATTCAGTATATTAATTCGTTTTTTTTATTATGACTTATTTTATTTATATAATTTTGATACATTAATTTAAAATTATTATTCTGACTGATAAATGCATCAGTTAAATATAACAAATTTCTTTAATCAAATATTTTATTCAATCATATAAGTTCACAAAACGCGGCTTTTCCCTATTTCCCAATTACAAGTTTGGCATTTAAGCTGACTACATCCGAACAGTTTCTATGGGCAATACCGAACATTAAATTTTGAAAAATACCTTAATATTGATTGTAAAAAAATTTTATGAAAAAATAAATTTTTTCTGATAATCTTCTATAACAAAAATTGATTTCAATGAGATATGTGATATAAATATTATATTATTTATTATTTCTAAATAAATTACTATTTTCAAAATTTTCAAGTAACAAATTTCAGTGTCACACTTTACTTGAAAAGTTTTACAAAAGAAGATATTCTAAAATCTATATTTTCTATAAGCCTAAGGTGAGCTTTTAGTTCTGATTATATTCAATATCCAACGTGAAAATAATACGAAAGATATTTTGAGGGTATTATCACAATAAATTAGTATTATAGTCATTATTACAATCCTTTAGATTATAAAAGATAAAAATTAAAATTTTAGAAAATAAGCCAAACTTTTAAAAAGGTAATCAAAAACTCAATTTTATTAAACTAATTAAAATATTCTTGCACGAAGGCTAATTGAAAATAATTTTAATACCTTAATTAGTAACACTTTAATTCTTATTTTGGATTTGTTTAAATATATAATGATGTTAATTTTCAAATAAATATTAACCAAATTAAATATTATCTTGATTGCAAATGTCAAAATAATGGTTCGTTCTAATCAATTTATTCACGACAAAAAATCACTTAACAAAAATTTCACTTTGATTCTTTTCGTTCTTGTCTTTGATCTCAGTCAAAACTCAGAATAAATTATTTTCTGTTTACCTTTAATTTTTGTTATCGTTTGGTTCACTGTCTCTTTTTTCGATCGTTTCTGTTTTTGATTAAACTCCAATTTTTTGTTCTGCTTGATTTTGTTCTGACTGCAGAGAATCTGGTATTTGCTTTATACTCTTCAGTTTTCCTCCATCGGCTAATCATAAATCACAAAAGGGATATCTTCCCTCTTCTTACTTCTCCTACGTAGTAACTCGGAGCTTTCAATTATCCACATCAACCCAACTTAGTTGTCTGAAATGAATAATTGATCATACAGCTACTCTCAATGCTAAGCCCACAAGCTCTTCATCTCTGTGTGGCCCTTTTTCCATTAGTATAATGTCAATCCTGGAACTTTAATTATTCAGCTCGGCCCAGACGTGGTCGCCCAAGCTGAATAATTAAATTGATTAAGTTTCCTAAAAATCATAAATAAAAATAATTATTTTTTATATAGAAAGTGGTAGTCATAATGTACTATTTTTATACTTTATTATTATTATCGTATTAACAAAAAATAATTAACTGAAATTATATATAATATTATCGTTATGATAAAATAAAAACTTCTAAAAAATAAGAATTCAACTATTCAAGCTTTAGTAAAACAGTAAAACAGTTTCCATAATTTAGACATATTCCTTAAATGCCAGAACAACGGCGATGATTTTTTCTTCCACCAATGAATGATGAGTAAACATTCAACAAAGTCAGACAATGTTGAATACACTTACTCACAAACAGACACTCACAATCTTGATTTTCAGAGAAATATCCAATCAAATGATCCCTCCTCCAAATACTTACCACATATGACGCAAGACACACGAACATGTCTGGCTACTGGTCTCCCTGCCACTCTCCTAGTCCCAACACCACAACGAAACAATGATGATAAGTTCGTTAACCGCAAGGTCTAGAAAAGCTTGTTTAAATTTTAAATTTTGAAATAAAAATTTTAATATCACTGTACATAGCATTTTATAATACAATATAATGAATCACAGAAAGTTTCTAAGTTTAATAAATAATGAATGAGACCCAATTGAATGGTAAGAAGATATTGGCATTATTCCATACAATTTTATGTGTCATAAATAATGCATTTCAATACAGTCGAAAAAACAAAGATGTTTAGTTATTTATATTAACTATCTTCCTTTTTTATTTGATAAAATCTATTCGTCGGTCAATCCTTCAGATATTTTGTTGATCGCATTATATGTTGTTGCTGCAGCTGTACCCGCATTTTCTGAAATTACCTTTAGCGGTATATTTTTGTCAAAATCTCGGCGGATTGTTCTTAGGATATTTTTATTAATGGAGGTTCGCCTCTTTCGACACAAAATAATCATGCATTTTATTTCCTCTTCCATCTTATTTGATTTTTACAAATTTTGGTAAACAATAAATTCAAACAGAAACAATCGAATATTTTTTCCATATATTTCTGAATAATTTTCTATATATTTTGAATATTTTTCTAAATATTTCTGCATAACCCTGTAAGTATGAAATGTCGGATTTGTTTTTGTTTTACTGGTTAAATAGGTAATTACTTTTTATAGTGCATATTTAAATATCTGATTATATTATAAAATTGCATTTTTAGAGCAAATTTCTAAACAATGGATATTTCGAAAATTAGTGTCATTTTTGAATACGAGTTCCATCGTGAAACTGTTACAAGGTTAACTTTCGACATATGAGTGATGTGGGTTGGGACCAAGGTCAAAAATGAACTAATGGTGCAGCGATAGTTTCAAAAGTTCCATGAAGGAGATTTCTCTCTTCAAAATATTCCACATGATCGACCTAAGATGAAGGTGAACCAAGCTGACCTGAAAGTTGTAGAGGAGAAGAATCCATCTCAAAGTACTCATTAATTTCTCCATCCCTACAATAAGTGTCTATTTGTTATTTAATAAGGTTCAAAAGCTTGACCAATGGGTGAATTATGTGAACGGTGCTCCAACTGCAGGAGTTAGAACAGGAAACTCTCTGACACCCACCAGACCTTGCGCCTAGTTACAAATAGAAAAATAAGATGGTGCATAATATTAATATACATTAAAATATTTTTGCATTAAAATATGTTTTATATTGAAATCAAATTTACTCTATAATAGATTTATAATCTTTCTCCGCGATTTCCTGGGACGAATATGATCTGATTATTTGTTTTAAGAATAATATTAACCCTTTGGGCAATTGGAAAAATTATATTTCTGCTCTTATTAAATAAGTCAAGACAATTTATACCCCAGCTTATTCATAATTTATTTTAGCATAAGCCACAGTTTAATATTTTTAGTTTATCAGATATTCCAGTATGTACCGATAAATGTCTATTGAGAATAAATGTCTTCATGAAAATTTCATGAAAATTATTTCTCAATTCATTAAAGCGATCAAATCAAATAGAATTGCCTTCTTAACATAAAAATATCATATATTAAAGTATTATTTGATGATGAACATTAATGACTAGACAAGTTATGAGATTGTTGAACACCTGTTGAAATCATCTGAATTTCTAAATAATCACATTTTTCACATAATGTCAATAATTTTTAATTAATTTTTTTTATAATTTAAATCTAAAATTTTTTTATTAAATATGATTAAAATCTTAAAATTTTCATTCTTATCAAATTTTTCACCGGTTATAATTCTCTTATTCAATGCTTATTTTAAATATTTTAGTAAATTTTTAAATAACTGAAAATTATTTATTTTAATTCTGCGAAAATTTGAATCAGTTTGACCCTGATTATATTATTTTCTTTTGTTTTGTTTTAAATCATTGATATAATATTGGTTCTTTAGTTAACATTCTATAGACTTTCGGATCAACTTTTTTCATTTTCCTCCAACCAAATCATCTATAAAATAAAATAAAATAAAAAAGCTTTAGACATTCTTAGTTATTATACGAAACTTTATTAGCCATAGCAACCAGCGCAGATTTATTGTCATTAATGATTCAATGTGTAAAGTTTTATGCAATTAATCAAAGTTATTGTTTTACGTATATTTTTGATGTAGTGGTTTGGATAAGAACACAACCATAAGATGAAGTCGGACTAGGAAGTACCCAAGTAATTAACAATTAATTTTAGGTACTTTGAAATCAAAATAAATTTATGTATTTCTAAATTTTTCTAAAACTCCGTTTTGAAAAATCAAAAATATTTAAATATGGTGAATCAAGAAATAAAAGTGTATAAACTATGATTAAAAACCATTCTGTTTTATGTTTTCTGATATAAACATTTTGTTACTAGAAGTAGAAAATACCTAAAAAAATTTAAATTTAAGTGTAAAAAATAATATAATTATTATTAAAAAAAATATTTAGTTACTATTAATAACGTGTGTAAATAAAAATACACTGGACTCTCAGGAAAAGGGCACAAAAAATAAAAAAAAAAAGAACGCCAGAAAAATATCGAAATTAAAACAAGAACTGATATTGTCTTATGTTTATTGTAAGAGTAAGACTTTTGTTGTTGGTGATATTAATTTGATCATTTTTTGTTAGAATTATTAATAATTTCTGAACAACGTTGTTTAATTATATTTATTTATTATTATTTTAACAGTTATTGTGTATTACTGAGTTTTATAAAATTGTTCAAATTATAGATTACGGAACAGCAAAAATTAGCTACTAATTCAAATTACTTTAAATTAATATCAGGGCTCTACACAATAAGATTAAAAAATGTTTTTGTTTTCTTTTCGTTTCAGCTCCAGTTATTTTTGCTTTGGTAGTTCCCATCTTATTATGGTAGCGACTTACAATCTTAAAGGACTTCTGAGATATTAATAATATTTCATAGGAAGATCGAAACTTTGGGGGGTATTGTCGTTAGTAATTGAAATAATAATCAATTTTAAATTTGTACAATACGTTTACTTTTGTAATTATAATCATAAATATAACTTATAAACTGTTTGTTATTTTAGTTAATCGTTTTCTTAATTGGTTTTAAAAAAGAACATAAATTTTATAAATTCTTCTTCCGTAAGGTCTCAGGGGTTTTAACCTTAAATATCTCTACTATTAGAGAAACTGAATCATGTTTAGTTTTTAACCCACTTGGATTAGATAAAATACTTGATCAAATGTAAAGGATTAAAAAACCTTATCATCATTGGGTTATGAAAAAAACATGATGCAATGTGTGTTTGGGATAGTGGTCGATTTCAGTCATGCTCAAATATTTTTGCCACTTTGTTACCCATTATAAGAGCCGTGGTCATGTATAATAAGTGATGAGAAGGAAAACCTATTGTCAATTAGCTAAGGATAAAAAGTTACTGATCGCACATTCAATCACAAACATAATTTTGTGAACAAAGAAACCGGTGTCAATAACCAGATAATTGAAAACTTTAAAAAGAAAGACAAAATTTTTGAGGAGAATATGTAGAATGGTACTGGAGTTTTACCTGTTCAAATGGACTAGGAGGCAAAATTTTCTAAAGAAAGATCCCAATGTCATATTTGATTTATTAAATAAATTGTTTTTATTATTTGTCTTTCTATTGTTTTAATTCATCTTTTATGTTTGAAAAGTAATTGTAATATTGGATCGATTTATTTTTAAAATATTTTTTTGGATTGGAAAATACACATGGTTAGTTATGATGGGTTAGAAAACAGACATTAAAACATAATCCAAGAAACTTAGCATACAGAAATACGCCAAAATATTTTAAATTTGAAAATAATCTTGTTTTCAATACTTTCTCAAATTCATAATAATAACATCAAATATCATATGGCTATATTTCATTTTTACATTTATTAAATGAAAGTTCATTTATTTTAGGTGAATTTTCATTTAAGAATCCTTACTTATGTTCAAAGATTCCTTTTGAATAAGATAAGTATTTAAAAAACTTTAAAGACAATACTAAACTTAACTTTGGGTGTAGAAAAGTTCAACATTCTAACATTTTTGAAATCTAAGATAGCTTGAGAGAAATTCAAAAGACTGGCACTTACAGCATAAAAGTTCTAAGCGGAACATTATAAACCAAAAGCCTGCCAGATTTCTTAGAGTTCTCAGTTCGTCCAATAATTCTGATAACTTTTCGAAACGTACGTTCCTTGTTCTTATCTAACGATATTTTTGAAAAATTATGAAATTTACAATTAATTAAATTAATTATATAAATATATTTATATACGTTCATTAATTATCTCTAAAACCACCATTTCAGTCTTCATAATAAATTTTATGATTTGAAAAGAACCATGTTATGCTGGTCTCTTATCATTTTACTCTAAAAGATTATATTTAAATTTTTTATTTATATTATATTAAATTAATGTTGAAAATTTTAAAGTTCCTATTATGAATACATCATAACTATATTAAGTTTCTAATGACAGAGGGTTTAGAGTTATTTTTAAAATGCCTAGAGACTATGTGAAGAGTATAAAACACGCCTCTATTTCACTTTAGTAGGAACAAAAAAATATTTTACAATAAAGGAAAAAGTAATAAAACTCGTAGAATATGAAAATAAATAAAAAAAATTCATCTTGAATCTAATTTGTGGAAAACCGAAAGTTCAAGAATTTATCTAGTGATCGAAATAAAAATATAAAATATATAATTTTTATACCTATGAACATTTATATTCAGAATATATATATAAATTTATAAAACTGCTTACAAATGTTAAATAAAACATCCTCATGACAATGTATACAAAATAAAAGGTCAAGCGTAAAAGATGAGTACTGACACAAGCATAAAGCGAAAAATCACCTTGAAAGCGGAGGTCACGGAAGCAAAAATCCACAGGATCAATGGCACTGAGCAACGGGAGTGCATCGCAGTTAGAATTTGACAAAAAATGAGAAAAAAATCAATTCAAAAAAAAAATAAATTAATCAGTTCACTCAAAACTTATCGTAACACTTAAGCGATTAAGATAAAATGGTATTAATGAAAATGGTTATATCAAATATTGATTTTTGATAGGGCTTCGTATTTTATTTGATAAATGTCCTAAAATACAACGTAAGGATAATATTTTCTCGTTTCCAAAACAACTTTTTATATGTGCTCCCCTTCCAAGAGGTCTGTTCTTGTGCGTTATTTTGAAAAAAGGAAAAGTAAAATCAATTTATTTAAGGAATGATAGAACGTAAAAATGTGAATTCATTTCGTCTTTTTCTCGAATTATAAAAAATAAAATCTCGTTTGCTCTTGCAAGTCATTATCAAAATGGATATCTTCCTCCACTTCTATTGAGATTTCTATTCATATTGCTTATCTATGATGTCTTGGAAAAGTTTGATAACAACGTTTCTTTTTAGTTTCAATGTCGGGCCTAATAGAAAATATTTAATGAAAATAATATGGTTAGTACATTTTTAAAATGTTGAATGAAATTAGAATGGGGTTTATTTTTTAAAGGACGGAAATTTTTATTTATGAATAAAAAACCAAGAACTATTTGTCTTGACCTTACCCGCAACAATTGACTTTATTGATGAAATTGCGTTGGAAGTTTTCGCAGTTGCCAGGAAATTTTGGCAAATTTGTTTCGAATTTCTTCTTTAAGGTTATCAATGGCTTCAATGTTGCCTTACCATTTACCATTGAAGTAATTTCAAAGAAAAAATCAAACCTTGTCAACTCTAGTGATTTGACTGCTAATTCATATCACCTCGCTGCAAGATAACTTGAAATAATTATACAGTTTCCTTGGTAATGTAATATGCTGTACTGTGTTGTGAAGACAATCACAAAAGTTGTGGTTATCGATTTCCATTAATGGTAACTGCTATTCCAACTTTTTGTAAGAGAGGTCATTTCAATTTTTGACTTAAAATCTGCACCAAGCAATCATCTGCTCAGGAAAAAATTGAAAACTCATCGCAGAATTTATAGTTTTTGGGACCCAAAAGTATATATTTTTATCGATTAATTAAACTTTGAAAATGTCCCTCAACGCTAGACCACTTAATGAAAGTTAGACTGTTTACACAATCTTTCGGTCTATACAGCAATTTTAATCACATAAATTTTAATCGTTCGTCAAAATTTGGGATCTCAGATCTTTCAAGTATACAGCAAACTTATATAAACGAATTTAAACGATTAAAATCAATTTTCAAAAAATTAATGAAATCCATAATTATTATTCTAATAAATAAAAATTTAAAATAAGCAATAGCAAAAAAATAATAATAATAGAATTAAAAATTGAAAACATCGTGATAAAAAATGACATTTAAAAAGATATGATACAAATTAATATTTAATAAGTGTTATCATGATTCGGCTAATCCGGAGCAAAAATTACGGTCTCTGCTGATCAGTATTAGTCGACCTTTATTGTACTAATTTAAGTCGAATATGATCATATCATTTTATCATATTGTTGGGTTTACCCAAAAAAACCACCGTACACGAATAAGAATTGTAAAATTATGCACAAAATAATAAGAATAATAATAATAATCATAATAATAATACTAAAAATAATAATTTTAACTAATTACAAATTACAAAAGTTAAATTTAAAAATAGGCAATAAATTATTTTTTAAGGATCAATGGCGAACCTAAATTGCCAAGATTAGACCAGGGTCCGCAAGGAGGGACTGATTTACGATTAATGATCAAAAAAATGAGAATTGACATTTCAAATTAATAAAACTGGTTTACAACTGATTAGTCCTTGACCAGAATAGTATAAAAGGAGAAGGATTTCTTCATAATTTCACCCAAACAAAAAGTATTCAAGAGAGTATTATTATTGGTTTTGAAGAAGAAGATTCTTTGTAAAGTTTGGATCGAAATTGATTATTAGTTTCAGAAGAGTCGAGCTTATTATTTTGGAGAAACAATTGAGAAGCGTCAAGAAGCTGATTATCGCGAAACATACTAGACAAACTTTACAGTTATATTTTTAATGTGTCCAGCACTGGAATTGTGTTTAAGTTCCCTACCAGAGGCCTATCTCTGAGCAGCTGTAAATGGTCAGCTGATAGTCCGGGAAGCTTGGACGAAGCTAACCTGTAACATCGTTTTATTTATTATTATTATTATCGTAAATATGTTTGTTTTTACATTATTTGATTATTGTTCAAGTTTGATTATTGATTTTCATCAACTTTAAGTATTTATTTTTTTTTAATTAATTGAATCGATTTTGTTGAACTTTTGTGTTTGATTGATTACCTAAGATAATTTCACACATTTCAGATATTATTGTGATCCCTTTTTATTGAGTTTGGCGATTCTTGTGTTATTGTTATCATTGAGATTTCGTGTGAGTTTTTTGGTATAAGTACAAATAATTGCTTTACTGATTGTTGTGTTTTTAGCACCACCTAAGAGTTAGAGTCAGAGTTAAAGTTTGATACACTAAATAGTAAAAAATATGACTAATACGTATTCGTACCTTATGATGATCTAAAAAATTGGGGAGTATTTTTCCATTGATTAAATTAAAATTAAACATTATTATATAAAATAAAGACGAAAATCACTAATGATGATCATAAGTCGAAATTAAATTACTTAGTAGATAAAATAAAAATAAAATACATTGATCGAAATTTTAAAATGCACAAACTATTTTTCTTGATTGTATAAATTCAGACCAATTTTCTTGACATATAAATTAAAAATAAATAATAAAAATCATCAAAAATTGACTCAGAAAAAATTAAATTCAAACAAAAATGAAATCAAACTGATAAATGCTAAGTGTCAATAAACGGTATCAATCTTAATTGAAAGAGATTTCATAATCGTGTCAAATATCACTGTTTTGAGTAATTGAGAAGAAAAAAAATTTTGTAAAGAATATAATTTCAAAAAATTAATTAAAATTTTTTTATTAAATTAGAGGGATAAAATAATTTGAAATGGCCCTAGCGCTTAAGAATAATATGGAATAAAAATCATTTACGACAAAATCGACACAATAAAGAAAAATTTTACAAAAATTAAACATATCCCTTTTGATCATTAATAAAATTATTTTATTTTCCTGCGTAGCCAATGGTTAAAAAGTAAATTCCTTAAGCATTCAGGCTTATTGAGTTGATGCAAAATTTTTTGCACCTACATATGAACAATGCATTCAGATTGAAAGAAAAAAGTAACACTTTATTTAAATCACTTTTGCACCGTCTTCTTGTTTCGTTTCTTTTTGGTCTTCACTTTATTTATTTCACTCTTTTTCATCATCTTTGCATTCTTGTCTTATGAAATTTATGAATACTTGCAAGAAAAGGCTAACTTTTTTTTCACCAATCTTCGGCAGCGCATAATACAACACATATAACATACTCATCATTCACACATAAAAAGACAACCAAAGAAATACTCATTCAACCTACCATCCATAGGTTTACATAATCTGATAATTATCTATTTTTATATTAGTTAATTATCAGATCAGAATGTAAATAGAAACACGAACAATTAAAAAATAAGAAAATTGTTTATCCTTTTATTACAAAAAAATAATAATTTTTTATTAACAGCCCAAAGCTACATAGTTTTTGTCACCAGTTCTGTCACAACCTCCAAATATCATTAAAAAGTAAATATGTATTTAGAAAAGAAATTGTTTTGAAAATAAAAATGACTATGAAAAAGAATAAGTTGCCTGTAATGGTTATTAAAATTAGTTACTCCTTACCTTAACACAACATCCTAAACGTTGAGGCCAATTATTAATTGTGATCACATGCGCCACATTCACATATATTTCAGCAAATATTTTAACTAAGGCAGACCTTAACTTTTTCAAATTCCTTTGAGACTAGTACAGACTTTCTACTCTAAAAGTGGCCTTATCTATTAATTCAGAGGATTCAGATCTGTAATTTAAGAGATCATTGTTTTGAACCCAATGCTTTGTAGATTAAATTGTTCTTGACTCGTCTTAGTTTAATGAGATTGTGCAGATTACTGGTAAAACACCCAGTATATATTTTTAACATTTTTGAATCTAGGGGTGTTAACAATATTATCCAAAATTTTATTTTGGCATACTTTAACTCTAGTTTTGACATCTTGCAAAAATATATTTCATTGTGGCCCAAGTAATTCACATCTAATCATATAATGATAGACGTAAGATAATAACTTATGTTTACTTTAGAGACTTTTTTATAAGCTTCATAACTGTTAAGGAATACTATTTTTTATTTGTTTAAATAAAGCTCATAGTAAAATAGTCCTGGTCAGAGAATCAACTTGACGATACCAGTTTACTGAGTGTTGCTGCAGGAGCCACTTCGATTTCTTATGAGTGTGTTGAGGCAACAGCCTTTTCTTCTTATACAGACATTGAATCTTGGGCCACCATCTACCATTTTTAAGGATTCTTCTGATGATTATTTATGGAGACAATTTTTTTGGCTTCGGACTGGATTATAGATAATTCGGGCCTTTGGTGCCTTACTTCATTATGGTGTTCCCATGGAATCTGACCTACCAGTGCGAAGCTCATCTAGTCATATTTATTAATAATATGATAAACAAACTTTTGTAGAATCTTGAGATACTTAAGTAATTTAATATTATTATTTGTTCTGTTACTCTATAATTATTATTACTTTATATTTGCCTTGATATTTTTTAGTATTTACTGTTACGATACATGTAATATTTACTATTTTTTCTTCATTACTATTTATTCTCTCTCACTCTTGCCTTCTCGTAACTTCTTTGCTTCCTCTCTCATTTGATGAACTTTCAGGGCATTGATCAAAAGAACTTTGATCGAAAGAAGACTATAAAAAATCAAGATGGTACTAAATGAACTTATTTTGCGAAAGAGGTGTTTTTCATAAATAAATTATTATCAAGGAAAGTTATCTTTGCTTCCCACTCCATACTTAATGAAAAACTGATTCACAAAATAATGATTTTTTAAGTTCTAAAAGTATAAAACATAAATTATCTTTCTCAAAAATTTGTATCTTATGGAATTTTAGGGTTAAAGTTTGGGACAGAAATTTTTCCGAGATTTTACAGTGCATTGAAAAGTGAAAATAATGGATTAAAACACCTTTGACCTCATCACTCTTATTTGATTTTTAACACTATTTATCAGACCCTCTTTATTTGTTGTTGATCTCAGGCTGACTAGGTACAGAATTTTGCAATCACTTTACAGTTGAGAAAATGCCCATTACATTAAGAAATTTCAATTAGCTTTCAAAAAAAAAAGAAACCCCAAGACTTCATAAAAAATAATAATCCCTCGAGATAAATTTCAAATAATAAATCAATAGTAATAAAAATAATATTCTGAAAGCTTATTATTATTGCAATTAATGAGAATGAAAAACATTTTTATAAAAAATCGATATAATAAAAATTATATTTCAATTTCCAGAAGAAAATCAATATCGAGATCTCGTGAAGACTTTGAACATAAACGTTAATTTATAATGAGGATGCGTCCACCACATTAGAACGTTAATTGCCATCAATTATTTACAAGGAAGTCTGGCGCTTTTTGATCCTTACAATGGATTTGAAATTGAATACAAAATCAATAAAAAGATCAGGTTTTCGTGATTGATCAACTCTTTTTTACTGCGGAATTTTATTTGAAATGATAAATAGGATGAAAGAATAAATATCACTGACGGTTTAATCAGTTTTTTCATGATCTTTTTGTTCAAAAAAACTTTTTTAAATAATAAATTTCCGCAAAGATTTTTTATTATAACTCAAGGATTTAACTAATTGATTAACAAAAAAAGAGAAGGTTTACCAAGCTCACCGCCACCAATGGAAAAATCTTGAGGAAGAAAAACCCATTTCTGTACCCTTGCTGCGTTTGAAACGGCGGTCTTGTTTGTTAACTCAACTGCTTTATCGATAGCTTTGACGATCTTCGGGTCCATTTTTGATACGATTTCAGAAACAGTTTTAGCCTCATACCCAATGCTCTCACACCATCGGATTGCTGCTGGAGTCAATTCATCTGTGGGCAGCTGTGTGTCCAAATTCATAACACACTGCAAATAGATCCAAATATATCGTTTATCAATTGGACCCGATCAATGGACGAAAAAGATGAATAAACAAAAATATCTTGCCCATCTGTATTTGATCCCCTTTCTGATTGTTGTTCGACCCAGAAATATTATTTACATTTTTAATAGAAAATCTCTTAATATAACCTCTTTAATTTATCGGATAATCAGCGAATACAGAAAATATTTAATATTTATATTATATCTGTGTTGCCCAATACCACCAATTAATGTTTACAGAAATCGGAATTATAGAGAAATCCGAAATGTATCAAAAATATAATAAATATTAGAATTTTGTAAAATCATCGAAAAAGGAACTGATTATCGTGGTAATACGTGGTAAGGCTAAAAATAACTTAGACTCTAACAGAAATAATGAATATCAGGTTGAGTCAAAAGTTATTCATGTTTTTAGTTATTTAAAGTTCTTGTTTTACCATATCATTTAATAATGACATTTATATGAAACAATTGGTATCATTTAAAAGTCCTTGAAAAGGAAAGTGTACTTACATTTTAAAATTTAAATTTATATAATTCCATTCACTTATTTTTACAGTTAGAATAGTTGAGGAAAATGCAGTAATTCGGATCCTGTTATGTAATTATTAGAAAAAAGGTCTATCAGATGCAGCAGAAATTTGCGACTTGGAAGGCAATGATGTGCTCAAAGAAAATACGACTCAGTGGTGGTTTCGTCTTTTTAATCAGAAAGATACCGGTCTTGAAGATCAGGAACGTTCAGGTCGACCATCGGTTGTGAACAAGGAAGAGTCTTGTGCCCTAGTAGAACAGCCCAGTACAAGCATAAGAAGGCTGTCAGAGGACCTCAAGCATTCTCAAAGAACCATCGTTCGTCATCTGTATACCATGGGTTTTGTAAATAAAAATCCACTCCGAGTTCCCCCACGAATTGACAAATAATCAAGACAAGCTTTGAGTTGATCTTTGACCCGAATTACTCCAGAATTCCAAAAACAATTGCTTTGGGAGATGAAAAGTTGATTTTCTTCCGTAATTCTAGTATAGGTAACCTGTGGCTTCTGCCTAGCCAGTCAACTCAACAAGTAAATTCACCAGATCGCTTCGAAAAGAAAGTGATGTTGTGTGTTTGGTGGAATTACGAGGGGCCTGTGCAGTGGGAACCTGTTCCGGATGGTCGACCTCCGATAACCTTTATGCTGAACAACTATAGCGAGTTCACGAGGCTTTAAGCACTCGTAACCCATCACTGTTGAATCGCAGTAGAGCGATAATGCTCCAACTCATATATCACGAATAGTGAAGCGGGAAATTAAAAAACTACAAGGTATAAAGAAGTTATCCTCCATCCAGCGTATAGCCTGGATCTCGCTCCTTCTGATTATCATATGTTTCGGTCTCTTTCACATTTTTTTGAGGGAGACGCTTTGGTTCAGAGGAAGAGCTCAAAAATGGAATAGCCGAATTCTTCGCCTCAAAAAACTCTGAATGGTATCGCCATGGAATTGAGCAAATGGCAGAAAGATGACTTTGAGTTATAGAAACTTTCGGACTATATTCCTGGATTAATGTGATTTTTGTTGAAAAAAAATTTAAAATAAAGTATTTGCTTAAAAACATGAGTAACTTTTGACTCAACCTGATATATTTAAATAAAATTGTTACGTTATTATTTAACTATAAACGCTGTCTTAACACTTAGCTCGTAAGATTTACTGATCCCTTCACTTTTGTCAAAACGTGTACGCAAATGAGTGAATCAAAACAACTACGAACAACACTTTATAAACAAAATAACAAACACAGTGTCTCAAAAAATCAAATTGAATTGTCAATAAAAATGTTTGCAATCACAAAATCAAAATAAAAAAAAATAAGAATCAATAAATAATAAAATAATATTAAATCAAAATTTATTCAAATGTCGATAAAATTAAAGATTAATTTAAAACAGAAAATATTTTAAAAAAATAATAATCCTCTCACCGATCTGTCGACGACAGGTCCAAAAAGTGATTTGCTGAGCATAATCCGGTTCTCTCAGAAACCCTCTAACAGCACAGGACCCGTCGTAAGCTTCTGTCGCATATAATGCATAAATGATTGTATACCAACTTGAAATCTTTCGGAATTTTGCAGATAATGGAGTTTTATGAATCTTTCGACAATGATACCTTTGAAATCTACTAACGATTATCCAATTTTACTTAGTCTTCCTTTTTTGGCTTTAAACGTATCAATATCTCGTAAAATTTTGTCTTTTCAATATCTCCGTAGAATTTTGTGACAATCTACTGCGGATTTCAACTCTTTAAATATTATTCTGATCAGACGACTAATCAGTCGTAAACCAGCTTGATTAATGGGGAATGTCAATTCCATTTTTAGATCTTTAGTTCTAAATCGGTCACTCCTTGCGGACCCTGATTTAATCTTGGCAATTTAGCATCGCCATTGTCAGATTAGATCCTTTTAAAAAAATAATAAATTAATTAATCCTTTTTAATTAACTTTTGTACTCTAATTATATTTTCATAAATATTTTAGTATTATTATTATTATTATTATT
>JBBMKC010212914.1:0-12884 GCA_037834085.1 Bipalium vagum | reverse complement strand
ATTATTAATTTATTTCTGACTCTCTTGCGGTCTTAGTAATTAATTGATAATAATCAATTTAAACCCTATTGCGGTCTATACCATATACTTTACAAGGGTTGGCAAGGATGTGTCTTTGGCTAACCCAACAAAGATATATCGCTAACTACACCTTCACACAGACTGGAAATAATCATATTTGTGGCTGTTTAAGGCAAACAATAAACAATGCCCTATATGCATTTTTCGATATGCATTCATTTGATATATCGCTATTTGTATGAAGTATTGAAACAACAAACTTTTTTATAATTAAATTATCTATATGGTAATCTATTTAACAAAAAAAAAGATTTAATAGTGAATTTTGAGCCATTTACTAAATAGTCACCTTTTCAATTTATAGACATAATACCTGGTAATAACGGCATTATTTAAAAAACCCTGAAAAATCATAGCTCTAGTTATAAATGATAACTTATAAATCAATATAAATTGCATAATAACCCGTACGGGGTACTCTGAAAAATATCGAGCTATGGGTCAGAAAAGATCGTCTCAAATTCTCGAGTTATGGGTTACAGATTTTGGATTTTTGATTCGGGTTCATCCCATCTCTGATTATTTACCTTGTGAAGTTATGAAGAAAAGGTTGAAGTGATCTAAATTATTGAATAGAAATAAAACATAAAACTATTACATAAATTACTATTACTGTGCATAAAGATGTCTCTAGAACAAATTATTCAATATATGCAAATTTTATTAAAGTATATTAAAGTAAAAAAAACCTCATGTTTTAGATGCATTTGATTTTATCAATTGATAAACATAAGTTCAACTGAAATTAAAGTAATATAATTACAGTATTGCTTTAAGAAATCTAGTTTTTATGACTTAATTATTACTCTGTAATATTTCAATATGTCTACTACAACATACTTCTGATAATGATTTCTGACTTCTATCTCTTTCCATTGATTTCCGATGATGATAAACAACATCGAACAATAAAGACTAGTACACTTTGAGTAGAATTTACCTAATATTTTATCTATCTAAGTTTTAGTAATGATAAATTACTAAAAATTCAGGGATTGTCCCATTTCCATCAAAGGATAATTTTGTTGCTTCTTAGGTAAATGATAACTAATTTGAAAGATGCTTTCTAAATGTAGGTCAGCCTTAGTTTCAGAAGTGAGAACCTTTTAAAGACCGATTAATAACACAACACCGTGTGCATTCTAAGTGGATTTATTCTAAAGATAACTTTGTCTTGAACACGAAATCTCAAAGCGACGGTTAGGTTTGAAAGGAAGCTCTACAATCTCAAGTTAAGATGCAAGCAAATAATTACAGGTTCTATCATAATTACTCATCTGTGGATCATTGAGATTTTGATATTGTATAATTAAAACCCCAACTAATAGCAAATATGTGTAGGATATAGAGGGAAGTTTTTCTAAGCATACAATTTTTAAAATATATATTCAGAAAGTAAAACGACTTTGATATAATTTAGAATCACTAGTTTAACTTAAATTTCGTTGTTAACAGTCAAAATTTGATTCATTAAAAAAAATTTTAGTTTTCTCACGAAAATCTTTTTTTTCCACAAGAGAACTGACAAAAAACGCATATTACACTACACGAACCTCAAATTTACCCTTCCAAAAATTTAACAACGGCCTCCTATTACGACAAGGATTTATTCATTTATATCTAAGAAATCTTAAAGAATACGGTATATATTTTATTGAAATTTTAAATAAAAATAAAAAATTAAATTCAAAATATCATGTATATATGATTTTTAATAAAAAAATATTTATTTATTTAAACATTTTGTTAAAATAAACTGTGTAAAATATAATTATTTGAATCTTAAAGATACGTTTCTTATAATATATACTATTTTTCATATTGGTTTTTTATTTTAGAATTAATGAATTTAGGTTTTTCAAAAACATATTGTGATAAAAGTATTCCAATAAGATTACTGGGAGAATTATCATATTTTTCATTTGAACTGTTAAATGCAGACGATGATTTGGAAATGCTTATTAAAGAAAATGAATTGACATTTTATGTTAATGATACACTGAAAAAAATAACATATTTTTCTGATACAATAAATCATGATCTTATGTTGTGTAATTTATTATCTAAGAATCGAAAGCCAACAATTGATGACCCTGTGGTGATTAATACCGCATTTTCATTTAGTGATACTAAAAATGTAGAAAATTTTACTACACCAATAGTTACCTTTACTACAATGACATGTGATAAAAGGGATTTATTTAAAGTGATGCTCTCTATCGATACATTGTTGTTTGTAACAATGGATTCAAAATTATTGGAAGTGTTCCAGGTCGCATTATTTAACTTGAATGAACAAATTTTGAATTTTAAAAAAGCATACAGTTTCCTCAATCAATATTTAAAGTGCTACAAAATAAATAAATTGATCGCTCTGAATTATAAATTAGAAAGTAATTTTCAAATATTGACTTTGATTTTGCCTGAAAATGAGATCAAAGAGGAATTAGAATGGAGAAAGACTATTTCTACTGGTAAGGGTTATATATTTTAAATAAAAATTCTATTATTCATCTTTAAAAATTATTTTTATGTATTTTCGTTTTTTTGCGTCTGAATTTTTCCACATTTAGACTTGAAGCTTTCAATATTTTTATTTCTTTAACTATCTTTTAAAAATCTTAATTTCCTTAGATGGATTCGGTAAAGTGTTTTTGTAAAAATGAAGTGTATTTGTATCAAAATGTTATACAAAAACTCCTTTGATATTTCAATGATCATAGTAAGTAAATGGTGGTTTGAAGGCACGAACTACACAATCAGAAGTATGATCACGCTTTAGTATAAAACCATTGGCTGTTTATATAATCAGAAAATGATCCTTTCTGAGACTGTGCTTTGACTTTTGCTAAATTATTTCGTTTTGTTCAAACTAAACAAAGGAAATATATATTGTTCATAATTTATTACCACTGGGTGATCATTAAACATGGATATTTTTTAGAAATTTAAGTGTTTGTAATGATTTCTATGGTAATTTTGAATATTTCAATTGATTTTAGACAATCAGTTGACAAAGACATTGCAGCGATGTCAGTCATTATACCCACCGAAGGACGTATTGGTCAAGCTGGCGGGAAATGGAGAAAAACTTGTCAATCCCCATTTAAAAATTAATACAGAATTTCGCGAGTGCCACGTAGTTCGGGGCCGCTACACGTACTGTCATTATTTGCAGGATAATTTCAACGACAAAGGCTGGGGTTGTGCTTATCGATCGCTGCAGACAATTGTTTCTTGGTTTGTGTGGCAGGGTTTTTCTACTGTGGACATTCCATCTCATGCTGACATCCAACTGTGTCTGGTGAAAATGGGCGACAAGGAAAAATCATTCATAAACTCTCACTCATGGATCGGTTCGTTTGAAATCAATTTGGTATTGCAGGATCTGTTTCATGTTGAAAGTCGGATCATTTCCATCAACAAGGGATCGGAACTGGCCAGCATATACTTCGATCTACAGTTACATTTCTCGGACGGCGGCGCTCCGGTTATGATCGGAGGAGGTCAATTGGCTCATACAATAATCGGAGTTTCGAAGGACGATAACCAGAAAATCAGATTTCTCATTCTGGATCCTCATTACGCAGGGTCGGTGAATGATTTGACTGTTGTGGTCGGTAAGGGATGGTGCGGTTGGAAAGAGCTCTCATTCTGGAACTCAAATTTACCCTACAATTTATGCCTACCAATGGTTTTTTTTAAATGAAAATAAAATTAGTATTCTTTGTTTTTTGTCCTTAAGGTCTCTTTTATGGTGTCTTACGTTCTATGTTAATGGGTTAAGGTGAATCTCTGGTACATTACAACCTTGTGGGTTTTTAATTATTAAACATGATAATTTTCTGTGAATATATATCCATTTTTTGTTTATTTTTATCGATTAAGGAAAATAAATAATTTTTATTGGTAAAGATTTGAAGTGGTTAATTTTTATGTTGTTCCAATGATAGAAAATTTGCACCAAATATTTATTTTCTTAATCCAGTTTTAATTTCTTGACAACCGTTAATTCGGATTAACCACAGTGCAATAGTAGTATACATTTTAATTCAAATAAATTGTAAATTAATATAAATCAATAATATTCAAGTAAAACCAGCCCATAAAACATGAGATTCTAAGAGCCATATAACCCATTTAAAATGCTTGAGGAAAGGAAATTAAAAAGTACTCAAATTCTTAGATAGTAAAAATAGACTAAGTTAATCTGATTGTGGACAATACTGTTATTTATAAAAAAAATAATAATGGAAAAATTGAAGTTTTCAACATTCAATGAACCTAAGTTATTTTTTAATAGTTTAACCTTTGAAATTTATATTTCGAAATTAATCGAACTATGACAAAAATATTGGTCAATCAATAACATTTTGATACAATATTAAAATTTTCATATTATTATTTATTAATGAATGTTCATGTATGCCAGCAGATTGAGATTAGAAAGCACGAAAATCTTTTAAAGGAAGCTAAGACTAAGTCATGTACATTTTACCATCCAACGATAGTTAGTCAAAGTAATATAAAAAAGGATATTAAAGATGATGAAAAACTATGTACAGCACAAGCTCAAGGTCATCATCAAGATTCTATATTAAATGTAGTTGATAAGAAAAGAGAATTCATAAATTGCAAGGTAATACCTCCGATCTCTAAAGATAGTGAACTGAAAACTACAGATGAAGATTGTTCCTCTATTAAATTTCAAAGCGATATATGGCCCATAAATGCACATGAACAAAAAGAAAACTTTTTCAAATTTGGAACAACTCCCCAGTTCAAATTAAAGGGAACAATATCTGGTATTGAGAGACTCATAAATCATCAAGTATGATTTTTATTTATTTAATTAAGCGTTTTGACACGCTACTACTGCGAAAACTGCGTAACACTTAGCTCTGGATTTTACTGAATCTTTCACTTAGTTAATAACTTGTTCGAATTGAATCAAAATAATCATAATAAAATTTATTTAATCTATACAATAGTACACAATCAAATTCACAATGCGATCAAATGTTGCAAAGAAAAGACCAATCGATCAAATAAAATACCAATCACGTATAACGAATTATCAATAAAAACACTTAATGAAACGATCAAAATTCTAACTACAAATATTTCAAATGTTAAATCCAATAAATATAAAAACTTTGTAGATCAAAGTGTTAGTTAATAATTAATTATTTAATAAAAAACAAATAAAATGAAAAAAAAATCAATTTTCCGCTCGCTAACGATGGGCCCATTGGTTGTTCGATGACCCCGAACCGTTTCGTTCATAAACTACCGAGCCGCATAGGACACATCGTTAACTCCTGTTGCATAAAAACATATGCATAAAGACCTTCAAAATAATTTTCTCCTGACGTAATCCAAAAGTATAATAGTTTCTCTTCTCTAATATCTTCAAAATAACTTTAAAACTGAAAATTTGGATCTCCATTGAGGAATACTCAGTTGTAGACAAACATTCTCATCAGAAAACACAAATTTCCCTTTCGAGCGAAAATTACCAAACCAATCTCTAATTGCGGACATAAACTAATCTTCACATTTGGACATTGTCAAGATATAGAAACATAAAAAAATAAAAATAAAAAGCAGTTGTATTTTCAAAAAATTAAAATTAAATATAATTGGATAATAAACTACCTTAATACCCTTTTCTTTTTTTAGAATGGTAAAATAAAATTCAATTATTTTTATGAGGCGAAAAGAATTTTGGATTTATCTTTGCGGAAATACAAATCACTGGACAAGTTTGTTCAATATGCTTTTGGAAAACAAATAAGTTTAAAAGAGGCCAAAGAAAAAGTCGAAAAATATTTAGAAGAAAATGGAGTGAAAAATTGTATCAATGTTATTTGGACTAAACACTTAATTTGCAGGTTAAATGATTTCTTTAGCTTTATTTAATAAATTTATTTTCATAATGATTTTTGGTAATTATAACTTTTGTCATTTCATATAACTAATTTAAAAATCGAGTTTTGATTTAGACCGATAAAGCAAAGATAAAAAATATTATTTAAGATAATACTCCTATTGTTATTATAATATTATATTCAAAAATTTAAATCATTTTGGATAAAGTTACTAAAAATATATTAAAAATAATAATGTATTGTCCCGACGGTGGGACATAATGTTTTTTTTTAACAATAATATATTATCTCGACGGCGAAATTTTGACATATTACTTTTAATAATTTTTTAAAGTTCAATTTTGATTAATATTAATATTATATTATTATATTATATTATTATTAATAGTAATACTATATAGTAATCATTATTATTATTATTATTATTATTATTATTATTATTATTATTATTATTATTATTATTATTATTATTATTATTATTTACAATCTTTAGGATTTGTGCCTTTGGCAAACTCAACAATAATTAGAATTAAAATAAATTATGTTTAAAAGCAAATTTCAGTCTTTATTTCTCTCGGTATGGTAAAATTTGTAATTACGCAATAATAATCGTGATCAAAGTTCTAACTCACATATAACTTGTATAGGATTAAATAATTAAACTACATAATTATTATTCTATGTCAAGAAGTATTTATAAATTTTAGTGCTCAGATGTGTACAACCAGGGGAAAAGGTAGAGGGAGATTAAGAGAATATACTTTACTAATTAAAAATAATCACGAAAATACCTTTATTCGAGAATGTGGAATAGAATGTCTATTAAATCATGAAATTGGAACTCATTATGTAAGATACTGATTATATATAATAAAAGTAATGTGAATATCAGTTTTTAGCTTAAAATCGAAAATGTAAAATATATTTTTGAAAAATTTTTAATATAAGTTATGATTATGACAAAAGAAGAATTATATAATACATTCATAATTATGAAAGACAACATAAAAATATCTTTAAAAAAATGTAAAACAATCATTTTTAAAACAAACTTTTTTGACCGACTCGCTAATTCCTCGTTTGAATATCATTTGTCGTCACATCCATTCATATAGATATGATTTCTTAAACACTCTTCATTGACACTACCTTAGTCTTAAGTTTCCCACAAACCGATTCAATGCTTTGGGTGTGAGCAGCTTTAGACAATTGGAAATAGGCTCCTTATTTCGTGTAGCAGCAGAATCAGTATTTCTTTTTGATGTGCATTCTTTGAATATTGTGCCACAACCATTGCATTTATTTAAAAATATTAATAAGATAACATAAATATTATAAATCAGATTATAGTAATAACAGACTGTTTTATCTTAAAAACAGAATTGCATCGGATGGAAAACCCACCACTATGCTGTTTATTGATTTAATATCCATTTCTTTTTTCTCAACATGAAATAGTTGAGTATATATACAAAATCGGTCAAAAAAACATGATCCAACAAACTTTATCAGAAAATATTCACAACAATAGCCAGTCCCAAAAGCTAACATAGTTTCTTAAAATGTACATAGTGAACTCTAAATAAATGATATTTAATTAAATTTAAAAGTATGTTGAGTTTTATTTGGATTAATCATTACGAATAAGTGTTAACAATATTTAAATAAAAGTTCTTAGATTTGTTTCAAATGTCGAGTAAATTAAATGTTACAGTAAGCTCTAAATCCTTATATAAACTGGTTACGACAAGCTTGTCCGTTCAATTCCAAAATTAAAAAAATATCAAAGGTTAGTAGAAATAGACATTTTAATAAAAATTGTGTAATTGTAATACCATAGCAAATAAAGAAAAAATGATTTTAGAATATAATTGAGTCACTTCTGGGATTAATTATAGCAGCCAATATGTTGGATTGATTCATACAATCTATGAATATACGGTGTATGGATTTTGTACCTGCGTAAGAATATGTTTCTCAGTTTCCCAGACAGAGCGCTCATAGGTTTTCTAAGAAATTTGCATCCGGTGAATTGGCAATTTAAGAGAACAATACTTTTTTGCTGAAAGAATTATCCTGTGGTTCGTGAGACATGTATTTAGGGGTTATCTTACATAAATCTGTAATGCCGTTCTGATTTATCAGTACAGAACCAATTAAATTAATATCATGAATAATTTGCTTCTGATTTTCCTTGGAATTGAGAGGTGATTTAACACGCCCAATTGAATCGATACCAATAATAGATATTACAACTTATAAATTGACCAAAATCCCATCTTCTTTTGTTGGAGTCAAAAATTGTGATCTCCTTTTCAAATTTAGTCGAAAGATTTTATTTGACTGAGAATACCAAAGAATTCCATCCATTTGTGACTGGTTAATCGGAAAACAAAGACATTCATTCATTTCTTTTAGTACGCTGGTTCATGTTGAGATATGGTTTTGGAACTGTAGCACATTCCTTTACCTTAAACGTAATCAAAAGCCTGTGAACATAATCTTTGGAGATGAATTTATTCATTATTCTGATATACTATAGTATGTCCTCCGTTCTTTTATTGGATGCATTTTTCTAAAAAAATCAGATATAATTTCATTGAATGTTACAAACCGAAATATCAGAAATATTCTTCGAATATGCAAAAGCGAGAATATTTTAGGTCTTCCTGCTCCAATTATGTTGGAAACTGTCCCTAAGGAATTAGACGCTGACGTTTGGTCAAATGTACGGAAAATTGTTTTTCAATATGCATATCCTTCCACGGTTTTCCAACTTTTAGTATGGCGACAACCGCCATTCTATTCTATAGTTTTGATAAAATGAAAAATTACTTTTTGAGATTATATCCATTCTTTAATATTGTAGAAGGGAACAAACTCACGAAGTTTATTTAATATATAGGTTTTAGTAAAATAATTTTCCTCTTTTGTGGAAAAATCGTATTCATTATTTTCAATTCGAATGGTTTCCTTATGATTAACTATTTTAAAATCAAAGAGGTATATAAAAGCTTATTTCTATTACTTTTTTGCTTACATCTTATTTTTAAAAAGTTCGACAAAAATTTATTTTATCGCCATAATGGTACACAAGGTACGCATTGATGCATACTTGACCTGATGCTTTTCGATATTTGATGAAACCATAGAAAGAAGGAAATATTAAAAAAAAGAAAGAAGGTTTAGACAAATTGTTCTGAACTTAAATAAAAACAGACCGAACTGCAAAAGAAATAATGGTTGAGGAATACCATTTGTTGTTTTCAATGATGAAAACATATTTTTGTTAAAACAAAGTTTTCAATAAAGAAAACAGTATTTGATTTAAAAAATCTGTATCGTTGAAAAATCTTGATATCGTTACCATATCTCAATAACGTATCAGTTCAAAGAATTCTCCATAACAAATTGGGCTTAAAGTTAATTAAAAACAGATGAGCCCCAGATATCATATCCGATGCTCACTAGGAAATTCACTTTTGAAGATAATTATTGAAATGTTCTCAAAAAAGATTGCAACCAAGAATGTGAACGTATTTTGAGAAAAATGGATTTATTTTAAGCATCCCTAACATGTTAATAATATGATGAAATGAGATGTATATAATGAGAGGATGACTGTTCAAAAATAATGGTTTCACGGAAGACAATATGACGAAAAAATGATTATGACGAACAAATTTGATAGCGCATTTTACTTCGAAATATTAGAAAATGTAAATATATCAATAATAGAAAAAAACATCGATTTAAAAAAACAATACAGTGACCACTTGGTTCTAAGATTAACTGAAAGACAAAACCCTAGATAGATGCATGGTAGCACTCTTCCGTATAGCTCTAAAAACAAATTGATTAACCGCTTCATCTCAATGTACATGAGAGTAACTATCTGGTTAAAGAAAATATCACAAAATTTGTCATACTCTGACTTCTAAAATGAAAGAGAATTGCAAAGTTGCTAAAACAAGCTGAGCACGTTATCAAGTGCAAAGGAAACTATATCTCTTAAATTTAAATAGATTTGGATTATTTTGCCTTTTTATTTTAATAAATTTAAAAACGTCAATTTTTTGAGCCGCCCTATCTTATTTTACTTAATAATCAAAATGCTTTAATGGTTTTCCAAATAACCGAAATCACGGTACTTAAAAATATAAATAAATAATAAAAATCGATAAAGAATAATAATTGAAGAATAAATGTAATTTTAATAACTTAGTTAAGATCATATAATGATATCCAACAAGTCTGGAGTGGAAATTACTTAAAATATGATATACATCCTCTAAAAAGCCACGAGGGGATGAAAAGTGAAGAAGGTTTGGCATGTATTCATACAATAATTAATGCTAAAGTTAGATTATTGTGTATGCCAGCTTTACTATACTGTTAGTAAATTACATAAGTAATATTTTATAATCAATTTTGATCAGATAGTGCCTGCATGGCTGAATATCTAAGTTTTAAGAAATTGTTTGACCATTTAATTCGATATGTAAAGAATCCTGAACAGCGTTGGAAACATTGTATGAGAATAAAAAGGATTCTTAAATCAACTTCAGATATTGGAGGTTATGGAAAGGACCAAAGATATTTTGAAGGTTATAAATTACATTGTCAATTTTATTTTATGGTTTTAGGTGCTATTGAAATTTTAAGAAACATCGATATAATAGATTTCAAAACATTTTTCTCCGGGAAAATTATTTGGTCAGATATTCCAAAAATTACTAAACTTGTTAAGCGACAAGGTCTGAAATATCCGTATTTCATGAATGATTATGATGCCTACATCAGAAATCTTAGAGAAATTGCAAATATTAATGGCATTGTCAATAAGCCAAACTTTAAAGTGAGAAAATTCAAATTTATCTTAACAATAGTATTCTTATTAATCGAATCCACATAACTCATTCCTTTATTGTTTCGGTCCAACCAACCTATGAAACACACATAATTCACTATTATTTAAAATGTGGCCTTAGACTCAGTCAATGTCTATAGCGACTTCATTTAGCTTGTCGGAATGAAGCACTATCAAAGACGTGTGCTTACAGATGATTAACAGAATTTTAAATTAGACGAAAGTGTCTGGAAAACAAATTTAGTGAAGGTCGTCCACCATTATCCGCTTCAGCTCCTAATATTGATATTACGCATGATATTAAAAATGATAAGAAATATCAGGTTGAGTCAAGTTATTCATGTTTTTAAGCAAACACTTTATTTACAATTTTTTCAACACAGATCACATTAATCCTCTAAATATAGTCCATCAGCTTCTATAACTTGAAGCCATCTTTTTGCGAATTGCTTTTTTTTTAGGCGAAGAATTCGGCTATTCCATTTTTGAGATCTTCCTCTAAACCAGTGGCCTTCAACCTGGGAGATATTTCCCACTAGGGGGCATTTTGAAATATTGGGTTGGCTTTATGAAGAATGAGATTTCTAATATTACCATTTCCCATATCTTACCTCGTAGAATGTGGATTCAGTGCAGTATCTAATCTTCTCACAAAGCAAAGATACAATCTGGATATTGCTCAGAGGGGTGATTTGAGACCGAATCTCACTCACCTGAAACCAGATATTAAGTCCTTGGTATCGAAACATCAAGCACAGGGATCTCATTAACTCTTTCAACTACTATAATAAGTAGTAGATGTTGCTTTCTTTTGTCAATAAACATTATTTGGATTTTAATAAGTTTTTCAGTTTGGTTGGGCGATAGATTTTTTTAAAGATGGGAATGTAGCAAAAGTGGGCATTAGGCTAAAAAAAGGTTGAAGGGCACTGCTCTAAACGAAAGCGTCTCCCTTGTAAAAAATGTGAGAGAGACCGAAACATATGATAATCAAAAGGAGCAAGATCCGAAATATACGTTGTGTGGGGGGATGGCTTCAATGCCTTGCACTTCCTGAGTTTTCCGCGTCACTATTCGTGATGTATGAGGTGAAGCATTGTCATGCTGTAGGAGTACTCTACCTCGATTCAACAATACTGGGTGACGAGTGCTCAAAGCACCATGAACTCGCAGTAGTTGTTCAGCATAAAGATTACCATCGATAGCTCGACATCCAGAACAAGTTCCCAGTGCACAGGCCCCTCGTAATTCCACCAAACGCACAACATCACTTTCTTTTCGAAGCGATCTGGTGAAACTACTTGCTGAGTTGGCTGGCCAGGCAGAAGCCACAGCTTACCTCTACTAGAATTACGGAAGAAAACCAACTTTTCATCTCCTGTAATAATGCGCCTCCAAAAGCGGTTGTCTTTGGGATTCTGGAGTAATTCGCGGCAAAGATCAACTCGACGCTTTGATTGATTATCTGTCAATTCGTGGGGAACTCGGAGTGGATTTCTATTTACAAAACCAATGTTATGCAGATGACGAATGCATGTTTCAGGTCCTCGACAGCCTTCGGGTGTTTGTACTGGGCTGCTACTCTACTAGGGCACAAAACTCTTCCTGTTCACTACCGATGGTCGATCTGAACGTTCTTCGATCTTCAAGACCGGTATCTCCATGATTAAAGCGACGAAACCATCACTGAGCCGTATTTTCTTTGAGCACATTCTTGCCTTCCAGGTTGGAATTTATCTAGTTGCAGCTGCAGTCGATAGACCTTTTTCCAAAAATAACTTAATATGATCCGAATTACTGCTTTTTCTTCAATCATTATAACTGTAAAAATAAGTGATTGGAATTTTATAAATTTAACTTTTAAAATGTAATTACATTCTCCTTTTCATGGGCTTTTAAATGATACCAAAATTTTCATTTAAATATTATTATTAAATGATATGGTGTCAGGTTGTGTAGTACGAGATTTGTAGGTAATGAAATTGCCAACTTTAATTGTTGTTTATTTGTTATCGGCTTGATATTTTACCATTCTGTTTTTT
>JBBMKC010212903.1:0-12885 GCA_037834085.1 Bipalium vagum | reverse complement strand
TTTATTTCATTACTTACATTATTCATGAAGTTATAATGACATTTCTAACTGTGCCAAAAATTGTGTCGCTCAGTATAATAAACTAGTTCCAATTGTTGGTATTCCTGTCATAATAGCAGTTCCAATTCCAACAATACCTCCAATAAAAATACTTCCTAATTTTAAATTTGAATCTATAAAAGTATATTTATATTTTAATTTTTATGTTTTAAAAAATCATCTAAAACTTTTTTCTCATTAATGAAATTTTCAATTTTTATTTTTTCTAATTGTTGAATCAATGAATTGGAGGATTCTTCATCATCTTCATAGATTAATTTATTTTGCAAAACAGGGTATCGGACATTTTCCTCAGTTGAGCGAGTCAAAGACTTTAACACCTTTAGGAGCAGTTGGTTTTAATATCAAAGATGTTCCAGAAACCTCGACTTCGTTTCGTTTTTCTGTATCATAAATTTTCATTAGCTCTTTCTCCTCCATTTTCATAATATCAATTTGAAACATTCTTTAGAACTTTACATTGTAAAGTATAGAGATGTAGTCTCAGAAAGCTTCATTGTAGTTAATATTAAGATAAAAGGATTTCATAAAAATTTCTATTTCTTTTAATTCATTATTTTTTACAAAACGATAAAAAATAGAATTTCATAAACTTTTATATCTCTTGAAGAAATTTTAAATTTAATATTACTACTATTTCCTCTACATTCACTTGAATATTTTTCTTCAAAATTATAATCAAAGTATTAATAATATCTTGTAGGTGAATCTTTTTGTTTCATGATCCTATGTGGTAAAAATATTATATCCATTCCTTTATAACTTTTAACATATGTTTTCTGTAAAGGTCTTCCTTCAACCATAAAATAATTCCTATAAGTTTTATACCAACCGAAAACATAATAATTATTTGTTGTTACAAAATTTACAATATTTTTGTTGATGTATTCATTTTTGTTTGCTACTAATATTATTGTACATTCACTTTTTAATAATAAAGTTTTATCTCCAACCAAATGCTCTAACTTGGATATATTGATTTCTAAGGTTTTAAAATTTCTAAAATCTATTGTTGAAGATTTCCAAAATGAATACTAACAAACTATAGATGTAATTTTTTCAAACATGTTTTTATAATCATCAAGTGCGAAAATATTTTTAAATTTTATTTTAATATTATTTATTAATTTATAAAGGTCTTCATTATCATTTGTTTTTTTTGTGATGGCATCATTTAAAATTTTGTTATTAATTTCAATTGTCTTAAAATTTTTTGAATTTGATTTTGTTTATTCAATTTGCCATTGTTTGAGATATTCAAGAAATGATATAAAATATTTATTAAATTTATAATATTTTAATTCAAGATTGCTTTTTAATTCTTTCCAATTTTTCGGACCTTATTTAGAATTATATTGTAAAATTTCTATTTCAATTTTTTCTATTTAACTTTTTATTTTATTTTTTTCTTCTTCATATGATTTTAATTAACTCTGAATATTAAATAAAAGAGAATTACTTTTTTTCTAATTACTATTCTATTTACACTAATTTTATTTAAAAAATCTCTTCTAACTTGATTCACATATTTTAATTTTACGTCATTATCATTTCTTGGATCTGCTACATTTATTATTTTATTATTATTCATATTTATAATTCCTTTCATTGCATCTCCAGTAACATTTAGAAATTTATTTTCTGATTCATTTCTAATAAAATCTGTTTCATCTTTTATATCAATATCCTTTTTATAATCATGATAGAAATAAGGAGATTTAAAATAAGTATTTTCTTCAGTCATTTTGTAGTTTTAATTTTTCTAGAAGAACTTTTTAACTAATTTAAAATATCCTCAAACTTCCTTTTATTAAACAACTTTGTATTACATTGTAAATCAATTTTATTATACTCTTTTATATGTCTGTTTAAATCTTCAAGTGGTGGTAAGCCGTAAGAATCAAAATAGTATTCATTATAATAGCCAACCAAATGAATTCCTTTTTAATTTTTAATTTGATAATTAATAATCAATGGTATTTTAGATTCGATATGTTTTTCTTTTAATTCATCTTTCATTAAAACCTTTAAAGGGATACAGAAGGTATTAGAAAATTCGTTTCGAATTCTTTTGGAATTAGAGACTCCGTCTTACATTACTAAATCTTCAGCCATATCTATTAAATCAAAATTTGAATTTGTTTAATACCATATTTACAAAGGAATTCAAGTATAGTCATTTTAAATAAATAAATATTTAATCTTTTTTATAAAGATCAAAGTAAAGTCCCATCCTTTCTTAACAATCGTAATTTTATTTTTTTAAGACATCTTTTGTAATAACTCTTTTAATTCTTTTCTATCTGATTTATCAAAACTTTTATATTCTAAACTATTTAAAATTGAATCTGTTAATCCCTTTCCAAAATAAGGGTCATAATACAATCCTGCATCAGATGTTACTTCTTTGGGTTTAAGTTTCTCTATTTCTATTTCTATCATTATGTATTATAAATTTTCAAACTTACATATTAATTGTTTCCGGTTACATTTTCAACCAATTGATTTTTTGGGAGTCAGATTGAGTAAAAAAGCTGCTTATTATTTTCTTCATTATTAGTTATTTAATATAATCATTTTTATTAAGTATATTAATTTTTGGAAATGACTCACTGACTTTTTCAATTAAGAAATTACATTAATCAATTAAATAAAAAATAGAAAGTTTAAAATAGTTTAACATATTATACAAAATCTATTTAAATGATAATAAATTAAGTCTTAATAAAAATGTTTTCTAGAAAAATAAGTATTTCTGAAATTCTTTAAAATTGTAACTTGTTTAAATATTAATTCATAGTTACCTTTAATTTATATTCTGAAGTTTAAATTTCAAAATTCAAAATTATGTATGTATACCTATGCAAAAGAGTTTGTAATTCTTTTTCTTTTATTAACTTATTGTATAATTATCAGATTTCGATTCCTAATGATGTACAATTAACCACTCTTTCTTGGAATAGTAGCAAAGGCTATATTGCATGTGGTGGTGTAAATGGATTACTTAAAGTGCTAAAATTAGATCCACAAATTGACGGAAATGCTTGCGGAATAGCAGCTCCTACTACTTTGACAATGAATGAAACTCTAGACGAACATAAAAGCAATAACAGTTAAGCTAAATTATAATTAAAGACTAATTTTAGGTAGTATTACTAATATAACCTGGAATGAAAAATTTGACAAAATGACAAGCTCCGATGAATCTGGTGTAATAATTGTTTGGATCCTTTTTAAAGTGGGCTGGCATCAAGAAATGATCAATAATTCTAACCCTCATCGTGTTAATGGCATCAAGGTATTCAGAAACCATATCGCTAACAAAATATTAAATAATTATTAAAATCTTAAATAGCTTATATTTTTTTGAATCACGCTGATTAAATGATAAATAAATAAATAAAATATATAATATATTATAAATAAAATTTATTATTTATTATTTCCTTATTTCAGTAACATAAATATAAGAATCGATTGATGGTTACTTATTAAATTTTTTTATCTTTTTGATTATCAGTGGAATTGCGATGGAGAAAAAATATGCATAATATATGAAGATGGCTCAGTTATTATGGGATCAGTTGATGGGAGCAGATTGTGGGCTAATACTATTCCAGACAGGCTGACCCACATAGAGTGGTCTCCAGACAGCAGACTCTTAATATTTGGACTGTTAGATGGACAAGCTCATATATATGACAATGGCGGCAATAAAATTGTAATATTGCTTTTTTATTATTAATTATATAATATTGAATTGTTTATTTTATCAAGAGTACTTTGAAAAATTTTTGCAAGAAAAACGATACCGAAATGAAAATTATCAGTATTGAATGGTATAAAGGTGAAAAGGGGTACATGTGTCTCAATTGTCCTTGCCTTGTAATATGTTACAGCAACGGATGTTGTCAAATTATGCGTAACGAAAGTGACGAATGTTAGTGCATCAATTTGTGTTCTGAGAGGGTTAATACTTAATTCGTTTCAAGGTCCGGTACTGATTGATACTGGTTTGGAGCCAAAATGCATATCGTGGAATGGAAATGGAACTGTTTTGGCCATTGGTGGATATTCTGCTTCTCAAATAACCAATAAAGATTTTAATCTCATACAGTTTTATGACCCCTTTGGTTATGTAAGTTCATAATGTGATTAATTAAGTTTTAAAAATATTTATCTAAATGAAATCTAGTTTTCTCTTCCAAATATGGTTTTAAAATGGATATATTTATTGAGCAACGTTTCTGTATCAAAGTTCTTGTTATGAATCTCTAAAAATGTTACACAAAATATATGATCATAAAAGAATGTTTAAAAATCAGATTTACGACTAGTATTAGACTTTCAAAAACAGTCAATATGAAATCAACAAATTGGCTCGATCTGGACAGCAATGCCAATCAACAACGGAGGAAAACAAGCATTTGACAAATAATATTGTGTTGAAAAATTGCCATTTAAGTGTTTGAGAATTTACTCATCAAATAAATACTAGTATAAATGTGTTCTCGGTGCTAGTGATCCAACCTTTGTGAAACGGATCATAACTGGTGATGAAACATGGGTCTACAAACTTGATGTGCAAAATAACTCAGCAATCGTCGAAATCGCAGTAAAGAAATAATCCGAAACTGAAAAAATCACACTGAAGTCAGTCAAAAAAAATCAAGTAATGATCACAGTTTACTTTGTTTTGCATTCTAAATCCCTGAGAGTCACAGTCAACATAGATTATTACCTAAAAGTTATGCAGCGCTTACATGAAAATATTGGTCGTAAGCGAAAAGATTTATGGACAGAAAATTTATAGATTCTTCACCCTGATAATGTCCTTTCACACAATGTGATAGTTGTGAATTAAGTTTTATTCAAAAGCAAAACAAATATCATTCAAAAAGCTCCACAAAGTCTGGTAAAGGCACTTTTGTGACTTCTTTCAATTAAAATTACCACTATGAGAAAAGCGTTTCCACTCGTGTAAAGAACTCAAAGTGATCATGGAACACGCCTTCAAACCTTGTATGGATGATTGGGTTGGTTAAAATGCGGCCTATTTTAAAGATGATAAATAAATTTAAAGATTTAGTGAAAATCTTTTTTAAAAAATTTTTGTTAATTTTGTAATAGAATGTATAATTTTAAGAAATTAAAATTAAATTAAAATGCCCTTTCAGATTAAAATATTGAGAAAAGAATAAAAATGAATTTTTATCATAAGAAAATCAAAATTTCATTTAAAAATAGTACCGATTCTAATTTTTAAAAGGATAGTAAGGAAATTGATAAAGGTTTATCAACACTTTCATTAATCATTTTCTCTGAATTATTATACTATTTCGGGAAGTTGGATTTATTAAAGATTTAATAGAATATTTATAATTTTTTATTGAAAGATGAATTTGAAGAAGAATTCTAATTTGAAATCTCCGGGTGACTAGATATTTATATATTCTGAAATATAAATATAAATAATAAAAATAAAATGATAAAAAAGACTTTTCTAAAGAATTCGTTATGTTTTTAAGAGATAACTAATATTTAAGAAAATGAATAAAATTATATATCGAAATGTTGATATTAAAAATTATAATTATATTCCTCCTTAGTACAACAAATAACTTACAAAATAAAATAAGTTAAAAAATTTATTTAGAAAATTGAACTTCTTAGCAAATTCTTTAACAAAAAGATTTTAAAAATTGAAATTTATTGTTATATTATTAATTAAACATATTATTAGCTATTTAAAGTTCTAAGTTTTAATCAAATTATTTTCTTAATTGCTGTTCAGCATTTAAGAACGTTAAAAGTTCCATCTACGAAGCTCCATGCCTGTAGCTGGGATAGCGAGTCTTTAAGATTAGCCATAGCGGTAGACTCATCCATTTATTTTGCAAATATCCGCCCATCTTACAAATGGACTTATTGTGACGATACCGTTATTTATGGATTTACAAGACCCGATCAATTCAATTACTGTATTGTGTTTTGGAATTCAAAATTGGATTCGGTAATTGATTTTTTTTGTTTCAATTTCTCATTTGAATTTTATTTTTAAAAAGTATCAAACGAAATATTTCCACAATCTCAAGGCTATTATTTCGAACGGAAATCTCTGTACGATAATTCACAAGCAAGGATACGACGAAAAAAGCAAGGTGAGCTGCCTGAGTTGTTAAAAAGTTTAATTATAAAATAAATTCTGTTTGTAAATCGATAATCTCTCAAATTAGTTTTTGTTACTTTACCTTAATGAATTAATAAAAAGGATTATATTTTTATAATAATAATAATGATATGAATGTGAAAGAATATGTAAACGAGTTTTTAATCACTGAAAAATCAATATTTTTGCTACTTTAACAAATAAAAAACATCAAAAAATAAATAAATAAATAAATTTGGTAAAATTAAATTTTTATTTATGTGGAATGTAATAGTTTTTAATTTCAAGAAATTCATATTTTCAAGTTTTAATTTTAAGAATGGAATTTTCCACTTTTGGTCTTTGAGGCAAATTTGTTTAAATTCTTTGATACCTATGGTGCATGGTGGGTTATTGTCTAAGGTATCTCAATAAAATTAAACTGTACACACACAACAGCTTGAAATTCATTCCATCATCTTAAACTAATTAATCATATATTGAGTCGTCTTAATTCGATTTTAAGAAAACTTAATTCGAAGAGTATGTCTCGAAATGTTAATCAAATATTAAAAAAACTACTAATGTTTTATTCAATTTCTTATTTCAGCATTTTTGTTTTAATTTATCACGTGGACTAATTTTTAATTTTCACCAGTTTTTTAAATTTATGTTTTAATTGAAACAAAAATTATTCAAAATATTTTTCTGTATCAAGATCTCTCAATTGATAAAAGTGATTATAAATAATTAATAATTTTATATAATTCATTAAAATAATTTTATAATTAAAATCAATAATTTTATTTTTAATTATTAATTTAATTAAATATATATTATTATATTATATACTAAATTATAATTTAATTTTTAATTAAAAAATAAATAATAATTAAATTAAAGTGATTCATGATAATAAATTTTATTCAGTACAATTTGCTCGTATGTAATTCTATTGGGACACCTATAGATAGCAAAGATTTGCTGTTTGAACCAGTATATTATACAATGACAGAGTCATTTGTTATTGTGGCATCTCACAACATGATTTTATCCTGGCAATTTAAAAAACCTGAAACTCTCTTATCCATCGAAAGTCAAGTGAAACGTAAGTCAGCTATGGACAAGTAATTAATTTACAGCATAATTTATTAAAAATGTTGTACATAGTTTCAGACATGTCGATAACACCAATAAATCAATTGATGTGTCTGAGATAAGTGAGTCTAATTTCTTAGATCTTATGAAAAAGGTGAGCGATGATCAGATTTGTGCAATTTGTTCGTCGAGACGCACCCTTATAGTAGCCACAGAATCAGGAAAAATGAAACAATATTCCATGCCATCGATGGAATATGAAACAACTCATACTCTTCGGAACAAACCGTTTAAATTGGAGATTAATTGTACTGGCACGTGGGTTTTAATATGTTTATTATTTAATTTTTTTATAAAAAGAAAATATTAATATAAAATATATTATTTATATTTTTGTTAATGAGTATAAAATGAAATTTTTTGCAAAAGTTATTCAAAAGCCAATTTTAATTTTATTCAGTATAATTTTTTTCAGATAATTTTCATTGTATAACATAAATTTTGAGGTCGTCAACCAAGCACATAAATGAGTTTTAAAAGATGTTTTCAGTCAATATAACGGGTTCTTTAAAATTGTTTTTCTATCAGTTTTCTTTTAATATGTTGAATAAAACGAAAGCAAACAAATAGCTGAGCAATATTGCATGGAAAATTTCGGTTTAATCAGATATGATAGTTTCATTATCAAACAATTTTGTTAAATCTTTTCTTAAATCTCCATTTTTTCAAATTATTATATCGTCTGTTGGGTAGGGTAAAGTATCATATTTTATAAAAACATTGAAATTGAAATTATATTTTATGTTAAAATAAAAAAACTGTAAAAGTGTTACATGAAAAATCCAAATAGTTTTTCAATGAATTGAAAAAATATATTCTTCAAAAGATTTCGAAATATTTTCTTCACTCAGAGATGTTATTTAGTAGAGTAGTAATTTTATGGAATAACCTTCACAAAGAATACTAACTGCAAATTTATTAAAAATCTATGAATAGAATTGAAGATAGAACATTCAACACTGTCCAACTAACATGATCCTGATCTGCTGCATGTTAATGGCAGACTTCAAATATAAAACTTGAAAGAAGACTTCAAAAATAAAAATTATTTGCCATCAATCACACTTTTCTGATTTAGCTCGAAGGATTTCAGTTTTAAGTATAAAGGCATATAATTATACAATAAAAAAGAAAAGACGAATAATTAAGTGGATATCTTTAAATTCAAAAACCAGAGTTAAAACTGGAATAAAACAACAATCAAAATTTTGGGGAAAGTTAATTAAAACTAGTGAATCTGATTTTGAAAAATAATGTTTTTATTCAATTTATATTGCAATTTGCTAACGAAAATTCATAGCAAAATCAAATATTTTACATACATCAATGTAACTATAAATAATTGTAAAAACGATAGACTTTAATATCAAAAGAAATAGAAATAGCTATTCGATTTAATGTTTGGAAAAGAATGGTTAAATGTAAAAAATTTACAAATTAATATAAAAAATTATGTAATGAATATTTATGGTTTAATAGTTATAAATATATTGAATTGTTCAGTCGAGTTGCTAGTATTGATTTCGGAGGGGTTGTTACATTCTTCGACTTGGAAAAAAGTCATTCTGACTCAAATGGTGTCGTTGGGCATGGCGCAATGGTAGAGAATTTCGAATATAAAGATGTCTGGGATATGAAATTTGCTCAAGTTTCTTCATATATTTTTGTTTTTAATGAATTAATTATGAATAATAAGGACAATCCTCTGTTATTTGTCATGATGGAAAAAACTAAACTTAGAATAGTCCAAGATACACAGTCAGAGGAACCAGTGGTTTTCTCTGGGTATATTTGCGAATTTAAAGAATTAGAGGTTAAAGCCGTTTTACTGGATGAAATTATGAACGATTATGAGAAACCAAGTAAAAGTACCATCATTACATTAGAAACCAAGGTATGCTATTTCATTTTTATTAGCATTTATGATTAAACTATTATTATTAATATAAATTATCATCAAAAGTTGTTTACATTTTGTTTTATAAGACAAATTAAAAAAAATTAGATAATAACGGAACAAAGAAAATATGAAGGATAATACCCTTCCATGTAATATTTTATATTATTTTTTAATTTAAAAAATGAAATATTAGCAAAAATTGGTCTTTGTGAAAATCATATTTTCATCAAATGGAACTTCAAGAAATAAAGTCATTATTTTTTATAATGATTAATCTATTGAACATATGTTGAACTAGTTTCTGACCACTACTGGACACTAAAATTTTGATCTGACAACATATTCCTTCAATTTTCATCAATCGACTTTATATTTAAATACATTTTTGAAAATACAGCATTATTTAATTTATACAGGTTTAGAAATGGTTATAAATATATCAAATCAATGTTGGTAATCCTCTTTAGAAAAAACCTCTTAATCAAAACCATGATTACTGTCTTTTATGCGTCCTGAATATTGTTATTTTCTCTTCATTTTCAACGTATATATTGGATTTAGCTTACATTGCAAAATCCGATAGATACCAGAGGATAATCAAGCATCGAATGGTTTTTATGGCCAAAAATGCACGAGTTTTTTTGAACATTCATTCTATTCGAAACAAACTCACTGAATTCTTTTCCACAAACTCTGATCAACTTTTTAAAACTGTTTTACTTAATTTTTAATTCTGAAATAAAGAAATTTGATTTGGTCTATTTTCAGATTCTGCGAGATTGTCGAAAGCTTTTAGAGCAGGGTCAATTAGAAAAAGTTCAAGAATTTATTGACGATAACCCTCATAATAAAATGTGGTACGTTTACAAATTGAAATCATGATTTTTTTATTATTCAAATTGATATTCAAATAATAATAATAATAATAATAATAATAATAATAATAATATTATTATTATTATTATTATTATTATTATTATTTTAGCATTCCAATATTAAAATATATTATTTCATATGATTCAAATCAATTTTGTTTAAATGTTGGGGTATGGAGCAACATAATAAAGGGTTCCTAAAGTATTATTATGGTATCATTCTCTGTATTAAACCAGAAAATCTTAATCTAAATTTAAACTTATCCTCAATAAGTGGAAAAATTTTAATGTAAAAATTAAGAGAAAATAACTAAATTTGATTCAGAATATCCTCAAAGCGTGAGGAATAAAATTTAACATTGGCTTCATCTTTTTCTGAAAGTTTCCTTTCTAGCTTCACTTTTTTAACAGGCATTCTATACAAAAATATGAAAACTTGTCTTTAAAGTTATGATTTGTTTTATTGAAATTATTCTTTTATTTTTTATATTTAGCGAAAAATTATCAAAATTATCTAATATTAATTCTATCGGATTTGTTATATTTTTCAAATATATATGTACATATATTTCTCAATTTCAATATGATAGGAAAATGCTAGCAGATTACGCACTTGAAAAACTCGACTTAGTGACTGCAGATCAAGTTTTTGTTCGCTTTTCCTATTATCCGGGAATAAAATTTGTTAAGAAATTGCAAAAACTACAAAATAATAATTTAAAAATGGTTTCAATTTCTTATGAACTGTAATTGCTTCATTTATTCACTTAAAAACACACAGGCTGAAGTTTCCGTTTATTTTGGTCGATACGAAGAAGCAGAACGCAGATTTTTGGCCATGGATCGACCTGATCTCGCCAAGGCAATGTTGAAATCGATTGGTGATTGGTCAAAAGTTTTACAGATGATGAAGTCCGGAAATAGTGCATCGGACGCTGAGATGAATGAGGCTTGGAATTCGATTGGCCAACATTACTTTGATAAACATAATTGGTAAATGCCGTAATCGATTGGTGTTTTAATTAATCGATTAATCTTGTTTTCAAATAAGGACTCAAGCTGTTAATTATTTCACACAAGGAAGATGTTATGAAAAATTAGTTGAATGTTTCTACTATCTAGAAGACTATACAGGATTGGAAAGACTTGCTGAACTGCTTCCGGAAAACTCTCCTTTATTGTCTGAAATTGCTGAAATATTTGTCAATGCCGGTATGTGCGAACAGGCGGTTTTCACATTTCTCAAGGTAATTCCTCTATCAACAATCATCAATTATAAATATCGGTTTCTTTGTACAACTCAGAACGACCAGTTGAAAAATGCGATAGACTGTTGTATTCAACTGAATCATTGGCAAACGGCAATTGATTTGGCCAAAAATCGCGAAATAACGGATATCAATGAAATGCTTACTCGTTATGCCAAACATTTATTGGATAATAAATGTTATGTTCAAGCCGTTGAATTATATAGACGAGCAGGTTGCTTTCTGGACGCTGCCAAGATTATTCAAAAGGTTAGTCATAATAATAATAATAATAATACTTTTATTAATAATAATATTAATAAATCATAAACAGATTTCACTACAGGTCTCGAAATTTTTAAAAAAAATTGTCGACTTCAGACATTTTAGATATGGTTTTTTGTATGTTAAATTAAATGTTTAAATTATAATAATTATTAATGAAACATTAAAATTCTATCATTAAATTTCTTTATTAATAAATTGTTTTGTAAGAGAATTCTCACCAATTTCTATTAATTTTTAAATGGATACTTATCCATTAATATTCCTTAGAATATCGATTAATTATAAACTGTTATGTTTAAAGGTTCGAATCTGATCTTTCGAAAAAAAATGTCTTTAATCTTATTCACTTATTTTTCCATTTAAAATTGTATTCTCAAAGAAATTTGTTTTACTAAACTCGGGTTTTTTAACTATAATTCCATTTTCTTCTTGAAACGAACAGAAATATCATATACAGCAAAAATAGACTTCATAATGAAAACCCTGATATATTTTCTTCCATCACCTGTTTTATTTATAATAATAGCAAAAATAATTAGTTTTTCATTTGTAATTTCCATAAATTAAGGAGAGAAAATAATTTCACTCTTAAATTTTAAAAAAGGAGAAATATCTTTTATTCATTATTCGATGTTTTCTATATATTAGTGGGTAGAAATTGTAAAATATAAATGTTAGAAAATAATTTCCATACTTTTCTAACAGCATGTTGCAAATGGAAATCTATTTCATTAATTAAGATAATGATATAATTAAAATTTTATTATTAATCATACTCATTTAAACAAAATGGTATAAGATATTGTAAAATATAATTATTGCTAAATAACACTGATAAAATATTTTAATCAATAAAATACATTGGAAATATATTTTATAATTTTTATCTTATTGAATAATATAAACTGAACAGGTATATACTAGAGAGATGCAAAAGTTCGTGATCAAAATTATATATTTATTTATTTACAACAATAACTTTCAAAATAAAGTTCATCAGCTTCAATGATTTTACGCCACCGATCTGCTAGCATTCTTATCTGGTCAAAGTTCCACTTTCCTTTTTTGATTCGGAAACCTCTGTACAAGCCACCTCATGTAAAACGTCATGTAAAAATATTTTAAGTAGTGGATAATATTAGGGTGTCCCATAAGTCTTTAGACACTATTTTGAAAAAATTAAAATAAGTCAAAACAACAAATACAAGT
>JBBMKC010212892.1:0-12885 GCA_037834085.1 Bipalium vagum | reverse complement strand
TTTACTGATTGTTTTGATTTGCACCACCTAAGATTTTGGAGTCAGGTTAAATTTGATACCCTAAATATTGAACACATGGGACGGACAACAATCCATAATTAAAACGACATATCTACCTTGTCGGTGTATTATAATATCTGAAAATTTTAGACGTCATCGACGGTTTTTGATTGAATTTATATAAAACAGGTAAACTATTTAAATTGCTAAAACATTGAGGTTTTTCAAATTTACCAATGACTGTTAAAGGATACTTTTCTCCAGACATGGATACGGTTACTAATGCAGTGGTTCATTTTTTGGATTTTTTTCCTCCACATACTTTTTCACTTTAAAATGATAATTTCTTTTCTGAAGTGAGACTCCAAAAAATTCAAATTCATCACAGTTTAAAATATTTTCAGCTGAATATATTGAGATAGAATTTTTAGGCAAAATAATTTTTTTCATGGCTTCTTCCAAATTGTGTGTCAACCTTTATTACTGTGAAATACCTTTCTAGGACTACCTTCGCAATCTAGTAAATGTCGATTATACTTATCACTAAATAACCTTTTCTTTTTTCTTCACACTAATGCATCCATAGGAATTTGTGCAGCCTTTGATAAACTTTTCGATGTCCTCACCTTTTCTGAAACTCAAGGGTCTAATGAAATACGCATTAATTCCATTGAAGCGTTGATCGCCATGTTAGTAATTACAATGTCTTCATTCAAAACAAAGATTTTTCAATAAATTTTACTTTTATGACAGCTATTTTATTGTTTTCAAATTCAACTCCTGATTTTTCTGATATTTAAACTAGTTGATTTTATTTTAAAACTTTATACTTTAATTAGATATTTTGAAAATTCATTTAATATAATTTAAACTTTACATTTTAAATTTTTTTTAATATTTATTGTATCAAATTTAAACCTGACCCAAACCCTTAGGTGGTGCAAAATGGCAATAATCAGTAAAGCATTAAATTGTATTTATATCACAATAACTCACACAAAATCACAATGATAACAATTACACAAAATCGTCAAACTCAATGAAGGGATCACTATGTCTAAAATGTCTCAAATATCTCAATCGAATCAATCAAAACAATTTTAATTGAAAATCAAATTAAAACAACCAATTAAATAAAACAAAAATTATATTAAAATAATAATTACCAAATAATAAATAGGAATCAAATAAACGTTAAGGAAAAAAAATAAAAGACAATCTTACAGTTTGCTTCTTATAAGCTTCCCGACCTATCAGCTTAGCATGTACAGTTGCTCAGAAATAGCCCTCTGGTGAGGAGCTTAAACACAATCCCAGGAACAATTTTATTGACATTAAATAAAAGTACTTCGTTAATAATTTTTTACTATAAATCTTCGTTAGAGATATTCTTCGTCAATAAACGATAAAATTCTTGAAAACTCTTGAATATCGTCGTCAATAGAAACTTTCTGCAAAATCTTCGCTATTAAAAACTTTTCAAAAATCTTTGCTAATTAAACTCTTGAACGTTTTTTCCAGGACGAAATAGTGTCTACTGATTCTAAACTAATCTGTTTTGAGACGAGCATCCTTCTAATTCCCAAATTTGCTCATTGATGATTTTTGGGGAGCTAATTCATTCGTTTTCTCTATTTTCTCTCAAAATTTTCCCCTAATTACTCTTTAAAACTTCTCAGTAATATTTAAATTGCTTTTAATATGTTTTAATTAGACTAAAAATAATTTTAGGCAAAAATTTTCAAGGACTTTTTATGGGGTTATTAAAATTTATTACCTAATTAATTAATAATTAATTTATATTTTAAAGGAGTATTTTATGGGGTATCGGATTTCTTTAAGGCTTTCACGTGGTGCTTTTGGGAAACTCAACCATTTTTAATTTAAGATTCTAAATTACTACATTAATTTTAAATTACATTTAAACTTTAAAAATATTTTTAGATATACCCTTACAAGTTATATTAACACACACATATATGACTAAATTTCGATTGATATAATATCAATATAATAATTAAAATTATAAATAACAAGATCTTATTTGCATCTCAATTTCAAATGAGGCAGTTGGAACAATACAAACCAAAATCAATGGAAAAATTAACAAGCGGTGCGGAGAACGTTCTCAATGAAGCATCAATCATCTTACAGAAAATGGTTTATTTCCACGCCGACTTCGTGATGAATTTATTGTATCCTGTAATCATATCTGGGATTTTTAGTCTTTCGTTGATGTACATTTTCAACTATCAAACAATAGTAAAATTGACGAGATGGAAATCATTCTTCCTAATAATTGCTATAATAAGTTCGAAAATCATTTACGACATTTCCACTGCAGTTTTAATAAAATATGAGTTCAAAAAAGTAATTAATTTTGATTTTATATAAATGTTGTATCTTTTATTGTCTCTACCCTGAAAAATATTGACCTTTTTTAATTTAGAGCGCTCTGGCATTGTTCAGTTTGGAATGTATATTCATCCTAATTATTAACATAAGTTTAAGCTTCATGTAAATATTATTATTTTATTATTTCCAATATCTAATATTACTTAGATTTTTAATAGTAGACATGACTGCTATATACAATGTTGATATTTTCTTTTTCTCTGTTTTATTTTGGAATTATTTCTGTGTTGGCCTATTGACAGCCTTTTGGAATGTCCCAATTCAAGCGAAACAATGGTTTTCAATAATATTATCTGCAAATCTTGCTTATTTAATGATAAAAATTATTCACCGTGATCTACTAATGGCTTTTATTGCAATAATATCAATAATCGGTAAATATTATGTATAAACTTTTCTTGAGTTATTTTAGAATTTATTTGGGAAATGGTGCCTTTTATGAGATTTGTGGGTGCAAGTGATAATACTGAAGTAAGGGGAAGGTTAATACATGGTTTCATGTATAACACCTTGCCAATGACTACAATACCAGCTCCATTACAGGAAACTGCTACAATTGGAAACACATCAGAAAACAATATCATTCAATTTTACAGAACAGAAAAAAATAATTCTTCAATATTTAGCGATTTTAATCAAATACCCTTTACTGTCAATAATTCTTTTCTTAATAATTCTATGAATGACATAGGATCTCCAAAAATACCCATCTCAGAGCTACATGCTTCCAGTAGTAGTTTTCAAAACAAAGTATGAAACCTTAATTCAAATTTTATTTATACTAAATGTTATTAGAAATACAACAAGAAACTAAAAGGGTATGGAATTAAAGAAATCCAAATACTCCAAGTCAGAGATAATAAAAATTTTATTTCATTAACAATTTCACACAGAATAAATTCATCAAAAGAATAAAATCAGGGATTCAGATACCCATTCTGAACCTGTTGATTCATAATTTACTCTTGGTTACTGTGGCGACCAATGGTAATGCCTTAGCACTTGTTTATGCATTTTTATGTCTTTTCGTTTGCTTCTTAATTAAATCCATCTTTCATATTCAATTAGAAAGATCATTTCCCACAGAATTTATGTCCTTATTCTTAGTTTATACTGTGACAAAATGTGTCACTGAATTTGTAACTTCCCATAATGAACATAATTTTCTGAACAGTATTTATCCCTAAAACTATAATATTTCCATGAGTTATTACATTTATTAGTGATATCTATTAAATAATAAAAACGATTATTATTATTATTATTATTATTATTATTACTATTATTATTATTATTATATGTTATGATTTATTATATATACATGAAATGTTTCAGTTCTTATTGTAATAAATTGTCAATTTTAAATTATTTTTTATAAAATAAAAAGAAATATATTAATCGCAAATGAAAAATTAAATAATTTAATTTACTCATAAACACAAAGAATTTAACTAAAACTTGAGTCGTCAATTACATACCTTTCGGTCGTAAGGCTTACCTTATTGTAAAAAATCAAGAAGTTACTGTTATCTTTTGGCACTACTTCACAAATTCATATCAAATAAAATCTTCTTTTCAATCAAATATAAGGGCTTCAATAAAATTATAAAATACCAGGGCTACAAGAATTAACAGTAAAAGCCTGTTTGAAAGACAAATATAAAACTCCTCTGTCCTTAAATAATAAATGAAACAATAAATGAAATAAAATTTAAAATGATTGATCATAATAATAAAATGATTGATTTTAATGAAGAAAGTAATTTTACAATTCACCTCAAACAAGTTTAAAACATTTTTATAAAATAAATGGCTGAATTTTTTCTCATTTTTAGATGATAATACAAAAAAATAATCATACAAATTTATCTTCAATTTTTTTAAAGGATTTATTATAGTTGATGTGCCTGAAAAAATTTTGTTCAAAATAAATAACTATTATATAAACAAAAATATCAATCATCTAGTTTGTATATTAACCATTAAGTTTTTTCATTTCCTATCTAATTTATCTGGAGATTGAATTTTATTAGGTTTATCGGATAATGTAATTTTTATTTTCTTTTTTTAAATTTATAATCTTTTTCTTAAACATTTTATAAACATCTTTGTTAATATATAAACTAGGTTCCTGATATTTTCAAGGTCATCTTTTGTTTATATACAGTGTTTCTCAGGCCAATTTGAAAATTTTTCATTCAATTTTGAAAAAAAAAGACATCAAAAACCTTTATTTGTATTACAATTACGTTGCACTAATCTCTTAATTGCTTTCCTTATAAATTCATGCATGTTCTTGAAATATCCTGCACAGCCTGAGCTACTAAACATATTTTCAGCATTGGCAATGTAAGTCATCAATTCTTCTTCACATCTTAAATTTCCTCGTTTCATTACATTTTTTCATTTTGAAAATAAATTTTCAATTGCGTTTAAGAAAGGAGAGTATAAGGCGGTAAATATAAATAATTAATGCCTTCCTAAATAATTTTTTTCTTTACTAAATCAAATCTGTGAAACAGTACATTGTCTATAATAAACATTCCTTAAGTAATTTCTTTATCTCTCAATGAAGTTGCGAGTTTTCCAATAAAATCAATAAATGTTGTATTAAAAGCCATAGGTTGCGAATGATACGTTAAAATGCTGTCATTATTCATTGCAGCGCACACGGATATATTTATTGATCTAATGGAAGATACTATTTTAGCTGCAGGACTACCAATTAGAGATCTTCCTTTAGAAATATGCATACTGACACTAAATCCAACTTTTCAAGGAAAATAACCTGCCTTGAAGTATACATTTCTGGTGGACTTATGAAGGAACATACATAATCATACCTGGCATTTAATGTTTTTGGATCATTTCTTTCCTCTGGAATAGCATGTAATCGTTTCAGAGAATAATAGAATGCCTCAATATATATGCTGATTGAAGAAGTTGACGACGTGATTCCAAAATGTTCCAAACATTTTTGAGAAATTTTTCTTAATAATATAGAACAATCTTCATCAATCCAACTTTTCGTTTAAAATTGTTGGTCATCAGATAATTTGGAACACCTGCGACCTCATGGAATCAGAGTTGGTTTGTCCAGTTATTTTGTATATTTGAATAATTTCATGAATAGTTTTCACTTTAATCTTCATTATTTCCGAAATTGATTTGGCTTTATTCCCAGTGAAACATTTTCAAATTGACCTGAAAACACTGTAAGTTAAATTTTGTAAATTAAATTTTGTAAATTTTAATATTTTTACGAAAATTAATATTTCATTAGATTTAGAGAACAAAATAAGGTTCTCTTTAGGTCAACATATAATGATTGATTATAAAAGAATACTTTTTTTAAAGAAAATAAGTCTTATATGGACATTGCAAATATCATCTTATTGTCTTTTAAAACTTTTATTAAGTATGAATAAAGTTATTGTCTCATATCAAATGAAAATCTTTTAAATCAGAAAAGAATCTCAACTTGCAGACAATAAAAACTAAATTACGAAATGAGATATTTTCAAAAAAATGAGAACTTAGTAAATTGCACAATTACGTTTATCAATATTCGATTAATTCTTAAAAAATCAGTAAATCAATATTAATTTTCATATATCAATTGACAATATAGGACAAAAGGGAAACAAATACCATCTAATCTTGGGAGCAATAAAAAGATTATATTTTTATTCTAAATCCAATTTTGACTATCAGTTCCACGTTTTCCATTGAAAAATGTAAACATTTAAACTGTGTGCTTATATCAAACAAGCAACCATTGCTGTTTCCTCACAAATCGAAAATTATCGTTTTTCACAAAAACCATTATTATCTCGTTATTTCCGTCTTATTGGTGAAAAAAATCTTTGAAATTTCCCATGATTTTCAGTTGAAACTGAGATTATCTGTCCTTTACCAGTGCAGTTGATCTGTGAAACTTGCCGACAATAGATCAGTTTGTTCTTAAATATTTCCAGAATATCAACGATGTGATCCAAAAGGAAGCCGGAAATTAAATTTTCTATTTCGATGTCAATTATTTAGGATTGCTCCTCACTCATTTATATGCGTGCCTCCCGACACAATCATGTCTTCAATTATCAATTCTCCCAATTCCAAAACCTGATTCAATTCCAATAAATCGAGTTGATCAAGCAGTAATGAAACATGATGTGAAATATATGTCAACAGATTTAAAAGATCGACATATTGTAGATGTAGAAATGATTCCTGAATTGAACAACATTCAAAATAAAACTCCAAGAGAAAAACGTGAAAGAGCAATTGCAAAATTAATCTTCAAGAGTAAGATTTCTTTAGGTCTAGGTTTACCAAGAGAATCAAAAAAATTAGCAACTGAAAAATTTTGTGAAAATTCAAAAGAATTAAATCCTGAAAAAAGTTAACAATTAGCAACTGAACTTCATAAAGAATTCAGAAAAACTAAAAATTTCTTAAAAGTAAAAGTTAAAAATAAAGATGATATTTGGTCTGCAGATTTAACTTTTGTTTCAGGAGAAAAAGATTATAAAATACGAGTTATAGATTTATATACTCGTTTTGCTTTTGCTGTTCCTTTAAAAAATAAAACAGGTCAAACAATTACAAATGCTTTCGATAAAATATATGAAGATTCTAATAAAGTTCCAGAAAAACTTTGGGTAGACAAAGGAACAGAATTTTACAATAAAATATTTGAAGATTTTTGTGATGATAATGAGATAGAAATTTATTCAGCAGAAAATGAAGGAAAAGCAGTTGTCATTGAAAGATTTAATAGAACTCTAAAATATTTAATGTTCAAAAAATTTACTGAACAGGGAAATAGAAAATGGTTACATCTTTTACCAAACTTAATTAATTTTTATAATAATAAAATTCACAGTTCAATCGGAATGATTCCTTATGAAGCAAGTAAAAGTTCAGAGAGACTAAAGATCGAGAAAGAAGAGAAACATATTGTAGATAATATTGTAGATCATTTAAAATTAAAAGTAAAATTTCATATTGGAGATCACGTAAGAATTTTTAAATATAAAAGGAAATACAGCTAAATGGACAAATGAAATTTTTATATATATATTATAAATGAAATTTATTTCACAAATCTAATTGTTTATGCTATTATTGATTTAAATGGAAAAGAAATAGTTGGACGATTTTATGAAAATGAATTGCAGAAAACTATTTTTATAAAAAATTATAAATAAAGCTTTGTTATAAAAAACTAAAATATTTTTTATTTTATATATAATATTTAATATTAAATCAAATGTTTTGTTTTACTTAGTTATTATTTTATGGTTTCTATGAAGATTCATTAATTATTATTTTGATTTTATAGTTGCTATGTAAGGTAAGCTTATATTGAATAGTATAATATTTAAATATAATCGAGATTGTTGCAAACGAATTTAGAAAAATTTTAGTTGAGTTAATTAAAAGTTGGATCACATATATGACCTAGTATTTATTTCCTAAAATTTTATTAGAATACTATCCATTCAAGTTGATCTTATTTTTTTGAAAAATCTACCTATTTTCATTGACCTAGGCTACTTGCAATATTTTTTCAAGCTAGTAGAATAGATTTTGGACATTTGAAGATTTGATAATTGAAGACATGAGTGGATTCAATGTTTAAACGAGAGTTTATTGAATGGATTTGAATGCAAGTTACATTCTCATTACTTAAGAGAAACTGATATTATCAATAAAAAAGATGTTTTTGATTCTGTTGATAAATTCAATAAATAGAAAAGTCCTTTTTTCAATAAAATATAAATCATATTTTCTGCCACGGTAGAATCTATATATAGTAACTTTTGTGGAATTCCACTTTTTAACCTTATTTTAGTATTTGCTTTTTTTTAAATCATTGTATAAAAATGATTTAATAAATAAAAATATTAAATTAATTTTTTATTTTAAATTTTTAAAATATTTTCTTAAAAAATGTCGAGTGAAATCACAGAGATAAATTACAAAATATTATTGAAATAGGCAAACCTAAATATATAAAATTTAATGGAAAAAAAAATAACCTCTAAAAAAATAATTAATGAAATAAAAGATAAAGTTGAGGATCAACTCGAAGAACAAAAGGTTGGTGGTGTTCTTCCATTAATTCCAATACTTGGACCAATCTTTGCTGGATTAGAAGCAGCAGGTGGAGTTGTAACAACTGTTCAGAAAGCAAAAGAAGCACCAAAAATGATGCAGAGAAAAAAAGATAGAATTAGAGAATAAGAAACTACAAATGGAAGTGGAAAAACTAAAACCAAAACGCCCATAGAAGTATCAACTGGCAGCTGGACTTTGCTTCGACCCAGATTTTGGAAAAGGGTTGAAACGTACAATTTTAAATAGTTCAGATTATAAAAGTTTACAGAAATCTGAAAGGATTGATTTAAAGGAATCATTGCAAAAGCTTTTTAAAAATAAATTTAAAATAATTAAACAAGGATCTGCCCTATTTTTTGACCCTTACGAGAAAAGTAAATAAACAAAATGAAGGTGCTAGAGCCGAAGGCTCGTTTTCCCAACATAAAAATTTCCCAACTCAAAATTTTCTCAACAATATTTATTTCGCAAACTCAAAATTTAATTTTAAAAATGATGTTCTTATCTTTTTGTGGTTTTCATCATGATATATTTTTGGATTATGATTGGAGAGATGTAGCTGAAGAATTTATTTTATCTTATAGAGGGCTAATGATACAATTCAGTTTAAATGAAATAATGATGTATACTGAATATTTATATGAGGATGAATTATTTATTGAACATGATTAAAAAGCTTAAATGAAAAAATCCAAATATTTCAAATTTTATTTTTAAAATGCAAGCTTTGCGCACCGAAGAAAAAGAAGATTATGGTGATCGATTTTCAAATCCTTTAATAGATTAATTAGAAAAATTGAAAATTTTATGAATGAAAAAAAGTTTTAGAAGACTTTTTAACACATAAAAAATTAAAATTTAAATATACAAAAATAGATTCTTATTAGGAACAAAATTAGGAACAAATTTTGTAACAGGAATTGTTGGAGTTGAATCTGCAACAATGGCAGGAGTCATTGGATTGACTTTATGAATTGGATTAGTTATTTATATTCCAATTGGTACTTTAATTTTTTCTGCATTAAGTTTATTTATTACTGAAACAATTAGTAAAAATATTACAATTAAAAGAAAAAAACTTTATAAAGAAATTTGTGAATCAATTGAAAATTCAATTAACAAACTTTATATTTTTCAAACGAAAGCTTTAGATGATAAAATTTTAACTAACGAAGAAATTGAACAAGCAAAAATAATTATTAATGAATGTAAAGAAAAGATTTTAAAAAATAAGGAAAATAAAATTGTTGAAAAAATAAATTATGAAGTAAAAAATGAACTTAAAAAAGAATTGAAAAGAAGTATCGAGAAACACTGAAAAATATTAATACAAAAATTAATAAAATTTTTTTAAAAAAAAAGAGTGAAATATTTAATAAAAAAATATTTGAATTAAGTAAAATTTTATATTTGTTAAAAATGTTTCCAATCTTAAAAAATATTGAAATTAACTCCTTTCAAGATATTTATGAATTTTTAGAAATACAATATTATGACTAACCTTGGTAGTCGAGCAGCTTTTCTGCTTATTTTTCCATGAAAATGTTAGTTTTTTTATATTTTTTTCAAAAAAATCGAAATGGATGCAAATCAAAATTCAATTGACCTTAAAAAAATAATAGAACAATTAAAAAAATTAATAGAAGAAAAAAGAAAATTGGAACTAATCAACTAAATCAATGGAAAGAAGAAAAATGACTTCAACAATATTTAACAAGTTTTCATAAACCTGTAACTGATGCAGTTAATAAATCTAAACAGGTTATAAAAATTTTACAAAACGAAAAAGAACAAACTGCTACAGAAAAAAAATACTTTTAGTATAATTGAGGAAGATAATCTTTTCAATAAAAAGAATGATCAACCTCCACAATATGAAGATTTTAATTTTGAAAACATTTTTCATATTAATTCTGATTTACCTGAAACATTAAAAGTATATATTGAAAAAATATATTTTAACAATAAATAAAATTTCTTTTGAATTATTTAAAATTGAAATTAATTTTAGAAAACAAAATGAAGCAAATTCAGGAGTCTTTTCAGAAGGTTTAAAATCATTAATTGAAGGTGAAGATTATAGTAATATTTTTTATAATAACTGAACAAGAGATTATAGTTTAAAAGATTTGCATAATTATATATATTTAATACAATATGTTAAAGAATCTATGAATACAATTTATATAAAAAATATTGAAAATAAAATCAATGATTTAGAAAATATAAAAAGAGAAGGTGAAGGTTATAGAATTTATAAACCAAAACACCCTCTTGATCAGTTTGTAACATTAAGCAAATATTTATCTGCTAAAAAATCAGGACATGATAATCTTGATCATTTAATTTTAAAAAAATTAAAAAAGCAAAAAAAATTACAGAAAAAAATTATGATAAAATTATAAAAAAATATGGATAAGTTTCTAATTGAATTTTTTCTCTAAAAAATGGAAAAAGCGACCGAAGGTCTAGACAACTCTGTTGTTGTTTTACAAAAAATATCAAATCTTTTATCTCAAAAATTTTAAACATCATTTGTTGTACAAAGTAAAAATTCCGATATTACTTTTAAATTTCAAACTCCTTTAGTTCTTGATTCTAATTTTAACTATGAATTAACATTAGTTTATTTTTCTACTTTTAATTCAATTTTTAATATTAATGAAAACAATAATAAAATAATTGTAAAAATTACAGATAGTAAACATAAGTCAAAAACCAAAAATATAAGTTTAACTCCATACATATGAAATTGAAGAAATGTCAAAAGTTATTGAAAATTTATTTAAATATGATAAAAGTTTAGAATCATTAAAAGAGAAAGAATATTATATAAAAATAAAACCAAATCCAATTTCTTTAAATTGTCTAATGAAAATATCAAAAGGTTGTTTTGTTCAATTTCCTAAAGAAAATTCTTTAGCTAACATTTTAGGATTTGAAATTGAAAAAACCTATACTGAAGGAATTCATGAATCTAAACCGGTTAATATTTCAAATATAAATAGAATTTTGATTGATTTTAATATTGTTGAAGGAGCCTTTTTCAATGGAGAAAGAACTAACATAATTTTTGATTTTCCTTCAAATACTGTTCGAAAAGAATAAAAAATTATTGAAAGACCAAAATCTCCAATTTATTTTCCTTTGATTACAAAAAAAAATTTATGAAATTAAATTTTAAATAATTGATGATAAAGGAAAATTAATAAATTTTAATGGAGAAGAAATTTGTTTTACAATTCACCTCAAACAAGTATAACTAAAAAAAAATAATTTAAAAATGGATAATAATTTTTGTTCAGATTTTTTGAATGATAACACAATTCAAATTAATAATCATAAAAACTTACCCACAATATTTAGAATGTTAGTTATTGGTCCTTCATGATCAGAAAAGACAGAATTATTATATAAAATGTTATTAACTCTAAATTTTATTGATTATAATAATTTGATTTTTTTGCTAAAACTGCTTTTCTTCAACCAGAATTAAAATATATAACAATTTTTTTGGAATCAGGATTATCAATAAAAAGGAGATTTATGAAAAGTTTAAAAATAAAGAAAAAATAAAATTTGATGAAAATAAAGATTTTGAATTTAAAGAAAAAACAATAAAAGTGACATTGATTGATAATGCAAACGAAATTAAACCTCCTGATAAATTAGATAAGAAATTAAAAAATTTAATTATTTTTGATGTAATAAATGAAAAAATCAAACTATTATGGAAATGTTTTTCACTAGAGGAAGACATAATAAATGTTCAGTTATTTATTTATCTCAGTCTTTTGTTGATTTACCTTTAAGAAGCATAAAAAATAATTCAAATTTATTAATAATTTTTAAAATTTATAAAAGAAATAAAAATCAAATTTATTCAGATATGTTGGATCATTTTATTGAAAAAGAAGAATATGATTATTTATTTAAGTCTCATATGAGAGAAAAATATAATTATCTTTTTATAAATTTAGAGAATGAAGATGTAATGCCTTCAGCCTTTGACAATGATTAAATCATTAGTTATTACTATCGGCATTCTAATGACTTTATCATGGAATTTCTCTAAGTGCTTTTATATAATTATGTAGAGATTTAAAACTCAATTTTATTTCTAAAAAATGAACAAATTCTGTAAAACTAACTTTTCTAAACTTAGACAATAATATTTACCATCAAGATTTATCAACTAAAAAATGTGACTGTTAGCAGCTATTTCAATGAAGTCACTCATAGTTTCAAAAATTTTATTAATTCAATAAAAAAAAATACTTAAACAAATTTCCGTCAATTAATTAATTTAAATAAAGTGTCTCTTATTAGTTTTTAAAAAAGATATTT
>JBBMKC010212881.1:0-12886 GCA_037834085.1 Bipalium vagum | reverse complement strand
TTATTATTATTATTACTTAGTCACCTTATCATGATACATTTCTAAAATCTAACAATAATAATATTATTATATAAACCTAAATAATTAAATAATTTGAAAGTGTACTGATAAACTTATCATGCCATCATCTTTCAAAATACTTCTGAAAATAATTTAAAATTAAAAATAAAAATTTTCGTAAAATTTCATTGGGTTTCAGTTTTAATGCCTTAATTTTTTTTAATATTTTTATTGATTTTATATTATTTTATCTTTTAATTGAATAAAATAATTTGTAGATAATTTTAAATATTTATCTTGTGAACTGGATTAATAATAAATAAATAACAGTTATCTCAATGGTGTTGAGATATAAAGTGGAAATTGGTTATTTTCTTATTTTTAAAAAAAAAGTTTACTGAACATGATTAAGAACATAAAAAATAATTATGTCTAGTTTGAAATAACAAATGACAATTTTTTATCAAACTGCAACAGAACACCTAATAAATCTTTCTAAAAAATAATTTTATGAAAATATATTTGTAATTTTTTCTTATAATAATGAATTTTGTAAGCAAAACTGTTAAAAGTGACAAAAATTTAAAATAATATATTAATAATAAAGAAGTGTTATGTTAGTACAAATGAATGTTTTTTAGTGTTTTTGTTTATTTTACTTTTGATCTATTTTTTTGGTGTTACTAAGTGCCACCTTCATTACGTCATAGATAAAAATTAAGAAGAAATAGTTTATGGGAAATTTGAATAATTTTCCAAAGTCTATTAATAAGGCTTTGGTTGTCATGAATATCAAACTTCATATATAGAGGGGTACATAAAAAAGATCGTTTATTAGAAAAGCATTTAGCGACACAAAAATGCAAAATAGTGATATAAAATTTTTATCATTTATGGAGCTAAATATTTTGTATTTTAAAATCATTTTTTGTGTACCCCACTATATATGAGCAGCTTCCGTCATGAAAAATTAGAGTTTAAAATTAATCAGTAAAATTCTAAGTTTGGATAGTTACTGACTGAGGTGTGGAGACTACGACAAAATCCACCCAATCTACCAAAACCATCACCATCAGTTCCGACAATCCCAATCCCTCCAAGTGATCAATGAATTCATAATTGAAACATTTGACATTGTATTGAATCCATAATTGAAACATTTGACATTGTATTAACCTTTTTATATATTTGTGACTTTCTATAATCAAGTGATCATTAATGTTGTATTGAACTTCTGTAATCAGAGTATTGTATTGTTTTCTTGTGTTTGTGGCATTGTATTGCCTTTATATTTGATATAATATATGTATTAAAGAATAATCGATTTTGACTGATAATAAATAATAAAATGATAATTAAATAATAAACAAAAGAAAGTGAAATAGCATAATAAAGGTATAGTAATGACATGTGAATATTAGCATTAATAAATAAGAGAAGATAAAGTAATAACATGTATTAGTATTAGTAGCGATCATATTTATTTATTTATTTACCAGTAAATTATATTTTAAAGAAAAATAATAATATGGTAATATCAAGTTACCATTAATAGAAAACTAATAAAAATTTTTATATCAAAAATGAAAAAATGATAAAAATAGAAAATAAGCAGGATAATAATATTATAATAAGAAACAAAGGCTTACCAATTTTAAAAGAAAGGGATTTAAGAAGCATATAAAAGCAAGCAGAAATTGCAAGAAAAACAGACAAAAAATATAAAAGAGTAAAAAGAAAAATTATATTTCAAGCAAACGGACTCAGACAAGACCAAATTCTATCAACATTTTAGCCTACTGAAATTTTATCAGCATTCTATCTTACTGAACGTAAATCAATCAACCAAAGAAAAACATCATCCAAACAGAGATCACACCACATCGGATAAACTATTACCAGGACTGGCCAACGCAACCTCGACACAGTATTTAAGGAATCAGCAACAAAAAAACAGAAAACAGAAGCAAAAATTATACTGAAACATCGCTCGCGAATCCGCCAGGAGAAACAATTAAAGTTCAATACGATAGCTGATACAAATAACCAAACGTACATTACCAGTAATTGGAAGTCAAACATTCAAATATCAAGTGAACAACTTTATTCATTTTTTATATAAAGTAATTTTTTTTATTTTAAAACTTGTTGCACATTTGCTATAAAGTTTTAATAATAATAATAATAACTTTTAGTATCTTTATACATTGTTATTTTATTTTTTTTATTAGTAGTATTTTAAAGATAAGTCGTGGAAAGTTGTAATTAAAAGAGTTTGATTTATAATAATAATTAAATCTTTATACTTGTTGCACTCGTGTAACAAAGTCTTGATTATATTAATAATAATATATATAACTAGCTTGGAACCAAAGGTTCACAAGACTAGGATCGGTCTTAAATAAGCTTTATATTCATATTTTTATTCCTTAATTAAAACAGGCGTGTTTTGTTTGACAAGACACAGTTTGTAGTAAATAAATAATTAAATACTCAAGCCAGGACCTGAGGATCATTTAACGTTTTTCTTCCTTTTCCCTTTTTCCTATTACCTTTTTCTTTTTGTTGTTTATATTTTACATGCTAAGTAGGGCGGTGAAATATATTTTTCTTTTTAATCGAGGACTTCTGAGCTTAAGTGCGAGAGGATTTTCATAAATAATAATTATAATTAATAAAATCAAATTTATCAGTCAGAATCGATATCACCCATTTTTAATAGTAAATTTTAATTTGAACCAAAATAAAAGTATAATAAGTTAAATCGTTTTCTCAGTTAATTTAAATAAATCTAACCGAACACACTCATACGCAACCTTCAATCGTTAAGGCCTAAGTATAACAGAAAGCTCCACCTTAAAAATCAACTTAACCATCATCTTAGGATCTTAACAGAGGTAAGAAACTACAAACATATAAATTGTAGAAAAAAGTAAATATTATTATTATTAAATTTATATAACAATAATATTCACATATATTTTGTAACTTTAGTTAGATTATATATAGTTTCATTATATTAGAATGATTGTATTTCTTAAGAAAATATGATGCATAGATCAAAAATTCCCTTTTAAGTTTTTATTAACATTATATTACTGTTGAAAGTATTTAAGAAAAGAAAAAGGACAATTATTATAAGTAATGTTTCTAGGCATGCTCTGATTTATATTTCATAATGCATTATTATTCGCACTAAGATTTTAAAAAACCTTTTTCGTAAGAAGTATGTGCATCTAAAAATATCCTTTGTAAATTATGTAGTACATAACATACATAATATCAAACAATGAATCTATGCTAAATAGTATTGATTACTTATTTAAGTCATGTTTTTCCTTTCAATGACACGAAAAGAGGATACAAAAATTCTTGAAGCTGATAGGAAAATTTATAGGAGATGGATATTACCTTCAATCTATGACCACCAACTTGATCACGCTCCGATAATAATATCAATCGCCGTTGTTAAATAACATACCCATAAAGAAAGGTTGGAAGTTTACCAGTCGCCATGCATAGGCAATACAAGAATAAGACTACTGCAAATGAACATTGCAAAGTTTCACATTACTGAAAATACAAATGATTCCATAGCACAAATAATGGACCATCATCAAAGTGATCGGCTCCTTATATAGAATTGGTTAAGATATTAAAGTAAAATAAATATAATTCAAACGGTTTGTGAGATTTTTTCATAAATAATAATAAAAGACATTTTATTTTGAATAACATCTTTAGATTAAGAACTGTTTGTTATAACTTTCTCTCCCATAATCATAATAGGATAATTTAAAGAATGAATAAATTCTAAAAGTTTAATAATATTTTTACCTTTTAAAAACAAAGAACAAAATACCTCACAAATATTGTAATTATAAAAAGTATAAAAATATTGGCATTAAACACGAATTAATTTAATGTTTTGTGATTGTCAGATATTGCCTTAAGATACTTTATATACCCTTATCAATTAAAATAGAGTTAATTGGATTGCTCTATTCATTTCTGTTTTATTTTCATTTATTAAGGAAGGTTTTCAATACCATTTGGCATTCGAAAATACAGAAATAAATCTTTAAACTTGTTAAATTTAAATCATTACTTTGTTTTAATTATATTTGAATATATTTTATATATATATTATTTTTGAATAGTTTACAAAATTTGCCGAAAATATTATTGAAATCTGTACTAAGATGAACGGTCAGTTGAGTAAAAATTCTATTGTCCCGTTGAACTATCAAACTTAATCACATTTTACATCTCTTTGAATTGAACTTAACCTGTAAATACTTTACAATCATTTCAATATTAAATAAATTGTTCAATAAGTCACTCTATATTTTTATTTAACAAGGGTAAAAACCTAAAAAATTTCGTAAGAGCCATCGGTATTATGCATTAGAATTATTATTTAATTCCTATGTTTATTAAAATTATAAGTAATTTTAACTACTTTTCATTTATCTCACATATTAATTGTAAAAGAATAATGCGAAAACTAATATTATATTTAATGAGATTAAAACTTTTTCTTCAAGAATTTTATCATATTGAAGACAGATTTGAAATTCCTGTTATTAATATATCTTCCAAATGCTGATTAGTCAAGCACGGGCGTTGGTTTGTTTAAATTAATAAAAATAGGTGAATGTCTGTTCATGTACAAATATGTTTATGAAAACTAAATGGCAATTATTTTATAGGAAAAAAACTTGAACTGGTTATGGTTAACACTTGGATAGTTAAATATTTATTAAAATTTCAAAAACAAAATTCGCTGTTTTCTAAAAAAATTCTTTTTCATGAGGATACATCTTTTAAAAAAACTGCTATAAAATCAGCTTTGACGGAATACGTGGTTTTTACCCATTAATAATATAGTCTTATATCGAAATTATTTTTTTGTGATATCTTTTTCAGACCCTTTCACTATCATAATATTGTTGTAATTATTATCTTTTCTTATATCATGGACTGTAAACTTTGGAATTCCAGTATTATCTGAAATATTTCTAATTGTGAATTTTAGATTGAAAAGCCGGATAATTTCATATCTAATTGATATATTATTTTCCTTATAATTCATTTCTGAAGTCTACAAAAAAAATTATTCATATAATCTTATTTTTAAATGAAAAAAACCACTTGTCCGGAAATTTATTTTCTGTTTTTAAATTCAAATTTCTTTCGCTAAAAAATAAATAAGTGTATGATACAAACAATTTTAATTATTACAGGGATCTTATATAGTTATTTTTCATATTTTTATTTTATTTAAAGATTAAGAAAGGAAATTAAACATTTTAATTTTGTTCGGGCTTTTGTTTCCTACAATGTATATGAAATTGGTCAATATTAAAACCTGTAAAAATTCTCTCTAACAAAACTTTAAAGGATCTTAATTGTTTTTATATTAAAAAAGTTATATCTTTTAATATAATTTAATGCTTTTGTCAAGTTATTAGTTAGTGGAAAAAATTGTCTACCTTCACCAAATTGAAAAATTCTATTTGAATTCTAATTTTAGTTTTGGCTTGAATATCTTATTTCATTTCATTAATTATAAATTTGAAATTTTATGAATATTTTTTAGTAATTTAATTTTTCTGATTTTCTTATTTTACATAGTCTCAGTGAAATTGTTGAAAGATGAGAACAGTATCAAGCTGACAGGTTTCTAAAACATCTCTTCTGAAAAAATTGAAATGAATAGGTTTCTAATACCAGGTTTAATAAATAATTTTTGATAAATAAAAACTTTTATATAATTTTAAATCCTCATCAAACATATCGTTTATGTTTATGTTTAAATATGTATTCCTATTATTTTGAAATCTGCAAGTATCTGTAGTCAATCAATACAAGGCTTTATTTTCATTTTCATGGTGTTTGGTGTTTTAGTACATCAAACTGATTTATTTATACAAATAAATAAATAAAACTTCACTCTTTTACCAAAATTTGTCGAAATCAATAACAATCAAAGTGAGATAATTTAATCACTAACAAAAAAGTTTATATGATGCACATGTTATCCTTACTAGTATTATTTTTCACAAGTATTAAAACATATATGTATTTTTTATATAAAATACAATAATAACATTCCAATTAAATTTAATATATCATGTAACTTTATCAAATATATATGATAAACAGTATGCTAGATACTAAAATTGTTTACGAGATTTTAAAAGAAAGCAGTGAAGTTATATATGTATATATATTGGGTTCTTTACAATTTATTAAAGATCAATAATATTTTGCTCGTTTTGGAAAGTTGAAAATTGTGTTAAAAGAATATTGCTTATTAGGATTTAATTAAAATTCATTAATAATTGTGTATACTATGCTCCTCTGTATAATTATAGTATGATAGAAAATGGTAATAATATATCATTTTCCCCTTTCCTCGATACTCAAATATTTTACACATGATCATAGGGCAAGTCTCAAACATGTATTTTAACGTCATAAATGATGTATTTAAACAAAATAATTAGGAAGACATCAAATATTTATTTCAAATGCATAAATAATGCAAATTATAAATATCTGTCGATCACTTTTCCTTAGATATCTGTTGAAAAAGAAAGAAAACTATTTATTAATTTTTGTAAAATTAAAAATAATAAGATTAATACTTTTATAAAATCCAAAAATTGAATTAAATAAAGAAAATTTAAAAGAAAAATATAAATTATCTAGATAATGAATTAAATAGATACGGTCAGGCATCATGATCATTTAACAGAAAATATAGGGGACTACGTCATAATAAATGTAATATAAATGATAAATAACAAAATAACAAAATAATTTCTTTGATTATTATAACATCCAAAAATATGATTTGTTTCAAAATTTACAATTTTAATAATTTCATATTCATGTTTATCTGTTACTAATATTCTAGCAGAATCATTTTTCTAAGAAATCAAAATATTTCATTTTGTACATATGTTAAGTTCCTAAAAGTGACGGATTTTACATTAAAAATATCGATAAAGGGCTTTTAGGTTACTCAACATAAACGTATATGACTATCAGAAGGATTTATGGAGTGCAATTCGGAACGATAAAATAAATGAAAGTAATTCAAGTTGAATACAAATATTTTTATTTGTAAAAATATGATTTTAAAAGGGGATTTTAAATGTGAATCCTTAAATCCTTTCACAGTTATCCTGTAACCTGCGGAAAGGCCCTGAGATGATTTACCAACCCTAACTGTTGTGTAAATCACAAACCAAAAGAGAAATATGGAAGATGTGAAAACAAAAATCGAAGCAATCCTATTGCTAGTGATTACCAGAAAAGTTTGTGGATTTTAAAATTATTTTAGATTAATCTGTGTAGACTATACTAGTTTACCAGATATTATTAAATTAACAATAATAATAATTAAAAATAATAATAATAAAAATTAATAAAATTTACTGTATTCAAAACTTGTAGCATAAATAGTTGGAATGACTTTCGGTAACTCGGAATGAAATTCGCAAAGTTTATAACACCTTAAATGGGAAAACGGAGGAAATTAGAGAAAAAAGGATTGTGAAGCAATAAAATGGTTTTTATTTTGATTCTTAATAAAACTATTTTTTTCAAAATTAAATTCTAAATATGTCTTACTATAAAAAAAATAACAAAAACTCGTCCACTTTTAGAATTTTTCTCTAAAAATTGAATTAATACATATATAAATTTTGATTTAATAGATATTATTAAAAATTTAGAAATGCCTTTAAAAATCTTAATGAAAGATGAATTATCAGAAAAAACAGAAAGTTGGCATTATTAAATTAATAAAGTTTAATTATTATACAGCCGTCTGTATTATGCATTAGAATTTTTATTTAATTCCTATTTTTATTAAAATAAGTAATTTTAACTACTTAATTATCAGAAAAAACAGAAAGTTGAAATTATTAAATTAATAAAGTTCAATTATTATTTATCAAAATATTAATCAAAAGTGGTTCATTGGGTTGGACATTTTAAAAACTGTAATTAAATATAATAATAATAATAATAATAATAATAATAATAATAATAATAATAATAATAATAATAATAATAAAATATGAAGATAAAATTAAAAATTTTTCTTGCAGTTTGTGATTAATAAATTATGTATGAAAAAATTAATATATTGTTTGTTGTTATTTTATTAGAAATCTTTAACAGGAAATAATATATTTCTGTAAAGGAGAAAATAAATTTAACCAAGTTTCGACATTTGGACGCAGAAAAAATATTATTAAAAATTGCATTTACAGTAATATTAACTACAGATAAAAATGAATACACAATCAATAATGTTATACACTTTGAATCAATAAATAATTATCATGTTTTTTGTTGGTATAATACCTTAAGGAATTATTTAATGGTTGATGGAAAATCTTTACAGAAAACATCTGTAAAAAGTTATTACGGAACAGATATAATATTTTTACGACTATTATGTAAGTGAATGAAAAGTGATATTTTTTCTTTGTTTTTTCCTTTTAAGAGACTTTTTTAGAGATATAATTTTTACAATATTCACAATTTTTTTTTATCCATTTTCTAAGAAAATAAATTGATTAATGAATATAAATTATTTAACCATGTAGTAAAGAAAGAATGGCTGGTGAAGATCGCACCCAGCCATTTATGGTTATGTGTGGTTTTCACCAGCCATTTATATTATACTGATTCGTATAATAAATATATACTTTGTTCATTTTATTGTGTATTTTTCTTAAAATTTATTTTTTATATTTAAAAATTCGAACTTTATCACGAATAATAAATTTTGGTTTTAATTTTACACTTACATCTGAATTACTTGATGCAAAGAATCTGTTGTGTTAAAAAGATATAAAGTTTTTAAATGTAATTCTTGCAGATATTTTAATGTTTCAGAATTATGTAAAATATATTATTTTTATTAGTTGATTGTAAATTGTCCCAAATTTCTTGGAGTCGATCCGCCAATAGACCTGTAGTGCCAATATTCGGTGTTGTTTCCAATGTCCTACTAAGTATTGAAATTCATCTGAACTATCTAGGTTAAATTTTATTCATCGAAAACTGCTATTTTTCTATTTTACATCCAAAGTTCTAGGGAAATGAAGATGTTTTTTGCATACATATTATTACAAACTCAAATATTGAAATGTATTTATCTTTTTTTCAAATTATTTGTTTAAGAGAGTCGAATAATGTACCTTTTATTTATGTTTGATACCTTAAATCATGCATTCCGTATCATCTAATATGACAAATATCATGCAACTTGATCATATGCCATATCTCAATAAATGACAGGTTAAAATTGATTAAAAGTGGTTGGGAAATTCTCTTAAAATTATCATATACAATTATATAATCCTTATCAAATATGATGCTTCAACGTGCTTCTAATCAGAATGCAGAAAGTACATTAAATATTTTTACATTTGTAAGAGAGATTTATTCATCAAGGTTGATTTACCATTTGAAAGATAGCTAATGGTTATATAGAGTCAATGTAATTATTTTGATGATTAAAACAATTTTGTTGTTGCTGACATTTTAAAAAATTATTCATATAAAATACTTTCTTGTTAACCTTTTATTTTTAGAAAATAAGGCAGGGTACGGTCGAATAAGAATTTCTATTCTTAATAAATGATCTTATTTTCTTAAATATATTTGCAAAAGAATATTTTTAACTGAAAGTGAGTCCTGAAGTCATCTCGGAATTGACTAGACCTACTGTTTCATTGTGGGTACTTTAAAAATGGTATAGTTATTTTAACGAATAATTTTTTCATTTAAATAAAAAAAATTATGACATTTAATGATCATTATTATTTCAATCTTTATAATTAGCAAAAAAATTTAAATTAATAAAATACAGATATATCTAAAATACAGCTGACATTTTCTCATCAATATTTTATTTAATTTTTCTTCAAGTCTACTTTAAAAATTAAAAAAATCAATCTGATACTGATAACTTTAGTTTTTTCATAAAATCAAAATTAAAATTATTTTAATATTTCACAAAAATATGTGTAAGACTATTTTTGTTCTCTTTAAATTAATTTAAATTCATCAACGCGATTTTAATCGATTAATTATAGAAATCAACTTTAGCTTTCTAATTATCTATTATATTTCATAGTCTTTTCTTATTGGATATTAATTTATATTATAATTAATTAATTTTTATCTTATCAATTACTATAATATACAATATTTAAATTTTTGTAGTATTTTTATTATTCTTAGTTTCATTTCATTAAAATGTACTCTTTTTAAATATCTTTTTTTAAAAACTTCATATAATATAGAGTATAAAAATTAATAACCTTAAAAAGAATGATATCACTAAAATATGTTATGTTATGGGATCCATTGTCAATGATAGGGACATTTCTTTTTAAATTGTTTTTTATATTTATATTTTTACACAGAACTAATTTTAGAAAAACTGATTATGATTATTAGTCGATTATTATTAAAAATATCTTCCAATATCAAAAAATCTAAATGTTAATTGACTTCTTCTGAATTTAGTCCTCTAAAATATATAAAATCTATTTGAAACCTTAATATGGTCTTTTAACTTTTTTGGGGAAAAAACTGAAGATAATTTTATTGGTTTACATAATAAATAGGTTCCTTATATAAATAGGTTAATAATTTGCATTATATACATACAAACATGCGTGATTATTATTATCAGAAAAATCTTGAATCAATCGGTACTGATACAATAGATGTAATTGTTAATTACCTTTTTTTCCAAAGGTGTTTTAAAACAATGTTTACTATGTAAATGCTGTGCAGGCCGTGCAACTGAACACGATATCTGGTTATTTTGAATTGCAGATATCAGTCATGAACCATCAAAAATATATCTACAGGTAGTTGAAAACAGAAAAACAGAATCCAAAAATTTATTGGGGGGGGACGAAAAAGATAATTGCTGGGGTAAAAAGGTATAAGATCTCCTTATTATTACCTGATAACTAAAATAAAATATCAAAAACAATTTATTAAAACTGAAGAAAGGAAATTGGTCATTTATGTCTTTTTGGTTTAATAAAATTTTGATTATGTGTTTCACAATAATCTCCCGGAATATAAAAAATATTATACACTACTTTTATATATAACATCACTAAAAAGGTTAATTGCTTGAAAGAAATAATCAAGTATCAAGTCAGACAAAGTGAAGGATATATCATATGAACAAGACGTGTGTGAGATATTTATTACTTTCTTAAGTAAACAAAATACATGAAGAGGCCTCTTATCGAATGATAAGATAAATGACTGGTTCAATATTAGGTTTTATCATTATCTCTGCAAACATTTTCCAAAATCTTAAACCTTTTCTGATGAGACGTTTTCAATAACTACTTTTTGATGTTAAATTCTTAATTCATTTATTTTTAAATCAGTACTTTCTTGATGTAAAAAATAAAATAGTAAAATATTAATAAATTAATAATAATAAAAATGACAATAATAATAATCATAATATTAACAATAATATTATTAATAAATTTTTTTTATAAAAATAATAATAATCATAATATTAACAATATTAATCATAATAATAATCATAAATATAATAATAAATCATAATATTAACAATAACATTAATAATAAAATATGTTTTTAAAAAAATAATAATAATATTACTAATAACGATCTCCAATTCATCGTAAAAAGCATTTTTTTCAATATTATTTTCTAAACATAATACTATATTTTAATAAAAACAAAAAAATTTATTAAATTAATTGAAAATTTTTAAAAATTTATTCAAAAATCGTAATTCTTATATTCTCAGAAAATGTTACAACAATATAAGATTAAGTGAAAAAAAATCCAACTTTTCCCAGTACAAAAGAATAAAATAAATAATTTTTCTTATGCATTTATATTTGAGGCAATTTTATCATTTTTATTTTTTGCATATTGCCATTTTGCCTTTCAATTATTTATTTTCCTTTGTTGATCAAACAATCCATTTTCTTAAAAGAGATAAATTAGGTGGATTATATATAAAATCAAGATTGGTTAATCAAATAATTTGATAAAAAATAAATTAAAAATCACTGAAGCTATTTGCAAATCGACGTTCCATGTTTACTTAATCAAAACTGCTAGTGAAGCAGGAAAATTTATTTCCCAACTCAGTGTCAAGTTCATCAATCGACGATTTTCAAGAAAATAGGCCTGCCTTTGCCCTGACAGCAGAGCCGGGTTGTGAAATAATTATTAAACAAATGAATAGGTGAGAAAGTCAGCTGAATTTCGGTGGTCTGGCATTTGCTAACACCTTTTCCATCAGAAATAGACTTTATTGGAAATATCCTAAACGACCTTTTCAATTTAACTGTCTCTTAATGCTACTTAATGAAATGGATTTTTAATTCGGATTTGCTTTTGATGTGATACATTAAATGAAACTGTCTCATTTCCAGAGAGGCATTAGTCAGATTTAGTTTGACAAAGTCAGTGAGAAATAAAATTTTGGAATTCCATATTTTTCAAAGTTTCAACGGACTACAGAGTTTCGTTGAGGGCAATTACTTAGAAAAGTTTTTTATATTCAAATTACCAGTCTAATATTTTTAAGTATATATATACAGTATTTTCATATTTTTATTAACTTAGTGACTTCAATATTTTTAGTTTTTTATATTCCACAGATATTTTTACAGATTTTATATAAATTTAAACATTTCAGCAAATAATAATAATATTATATTAGTTATAATATTTTTTTATTAGTATATTAACTTTCTTAAAAAATGTAATAATAATAATAATAATAATAATAATAATAATAATAATAATAATAATAATAATAATAATAATAATA
>JBBMKC010212870.1:0-12886 GCA_037834085.1 Bipalium vagum | reverse complement strand
AATATGGTTTTTAAAAATATTGAAAGTAATGGCAGGGACCAAACTTTGTCCAGATTTATAGGCGTCACATGTTATAAATGTGGACATTTTTCTTGAATAAATTTATAAATAATAATAAACAAAAAGTATAAATTTATGAATTTTATCAAAATGTTAATTTTTAAAGACAAAACGATTTGAATTTCTAATTTTGGTACTATTTAATAGCCACAACTGAATATAATTTGGAATTTTAAGAACTTTTTCAAATTATCTTAGATTCAACTCATTAAAAACATTTTACATTTAATTTTTCGTCTGAATACATTATGAAAGAACTCCTAGACCATTTTACCTGTATTATCAATTCCGTGTATAATTTCATGTCCTAAAATCATTCCAATTGCTCCGTAATTATATGAAATTGGCAAATTAGTGTCATATAAAGGATATCGAAAAATCGAAGCGGGGAATATAAGTTCATTCGAAATTTTATTATAATATGCATTGATGTCAAGAATGTTTTTTTTCCAACTGTAAATTTAAAAAATCATTATATTTTTATGTTGAATATTTACTCATCATCAGATTTCATTTCACCAACTTTTTGAATCATCCTTTTAAAAATATACTGTTTATGATGAATGTAATTTTCTACGAAGTTCTGCATTTTTAGGGACACCTTAAAAATAATTTTTAAAAATTTATAAACATTTTTCTCTATTCTTACATTTGCGTAATTTATAAGGTTTGTTTCTGATAACAGAGATTCTGGAAATCCAATTTTGATCTTCATAGCTTTTAACTAATATAGTATTTTTGTTATATATTTTATGTAAAAAGTACATATTAAGTAAGCTTACTAACATGATTTTATTAAATATTTATCAATTCTAAAAATAATTATAACGAAAATGAAATTAACATTTTTTTCTTTTAGATAAAAATTATTTATTATCAAAATTAAAACTTTAAGTTCCTAAACATCTTATTTAAAAAGTATTTCATCAAATTCAAATAATTAAAATTATTTCATGTTTCACATTATATACATTTGAAAATCATATACATATATTACCTGCAACAGTGCAGCATTCACATCACTTTTGTGACTCCAGAAATTGAACATAAGTATATCTTTAAGTATATGTTTCATTCTATTTATCATAAGCCTAATCTGTAAATTTAAAACTTAAATAAATGTATTAGTTTGATGCATAAAGAAATGATAAATTTTAGCAAATAATTTAATATTAAAAGTACTTGGTTTAAACAAAACTATTAACCATAATATTATTCAGTTGAAAATGAGAATGCAAAAAAAACATAAATATAGCAACTTTATATAATTCCGTACTTCTGGTATCGAGATATTCTAAGAATGCAATTTTTACATGAACTATTTCCCACGTATAAATAACTTTAATAGATATAAGTTTGTCGTAAGTATGATACATAATCACGTGTTTCATATCCAACGTTTTGCAATTTTAGTCTATTGATGTATGTGTGACCGAGCGATTTCATTGACTAATGCTGGTTGCGATTGTCGTTTTTCGTGTATTAAATCTATTTTTTTCGGACATATTACTCGACAGTAATGATCTCACCAGATTTTAAAGGCTGTGATGAATGAGTCCAGAGATAAAGAACTAAACGCTCATCATGATCCAACCATTGAGAAGATCGTTATCAGTTACCGTGCAATAAAGTTTTCTACCACACCTTAGTAGAACAAGATTGGATAATCACGACCACCACCAAACCAATTTTTTATATCTCGAAAATTAATGTTAACTCAATTTGATAAATACTATTAAATACTAGTAGATTCAATGTTAGGATGGTATTTAGATCATGTAATGATATTAAAGAAAATTCATACAAAATAGTTTTTAAAAATAAGTGGTTAAAATCTTACATAGAATTTAATATAGAAAAAAGAACAGGAGCAAAAAGAAATAAAGATGGATTTGGATAATCAAACATTCCATTTGTTCAATAATCGTCATTATTTATCTGGTAAATTTATAATCCCATCACGGTAAAATATCTGATATTTTTGATAAGAAACTATACAATAAGAAATATGTCCCAGATTTTTAATAACATTTTTCAGAGACAAGATCAAATGACAGTCTGACAGTAGTGGGTTTATGCTAGATGTATGACAACCTCTCAGGAAATATATTTCAATTTTTGACAAGTCATTAAAGATGTGTCTGTGTTTGGAAGTTAACTTGATGGAGCGCAAAGCCCTTTCTGTTGAGTAATTACCCTTTAATCTTTCAAGTTTTGTTGACAATATAGAATTAATTGTTAGATCAAGTTCCAGTAGATCATAATGTAAGATTCTTTTCAAGTTCTAGAAATCAGCAATACCAACTTTTGTGAATAATCTTTGTTTTGCAATTCTTTGTAGGTCGTCTTTTTGGAGCACTAATTTTTCTTCACATTATTGACAAACATGATCCACTTTCATCTCCAGCGATCATATGTTAAAGAAACGGTTTGAGTTCATTTTTTTCAAAATAAATAAGATAGTCACATATTTTAGATGATTTACATTTTTCTATTTCCAGAAATAAATTTTCATAACGTTTCGAATTTTTTCTCAATTTTAATTTATTGAGATATATTTTAATTTGGATAAACAAATGATAATAGTATATATTTTAATTAAATATTAATTATTTATTCCAAATTTATATAATGTCTGAAGAAAATGGCGCAAACATTTTAGGTCAGTTAATTTTTTGAAATTAATTATTATTTATATGTGTAATAAAACCTGCAACACAAATAATTCTAGAAAGCTATCATTGTGAAATCTGAAAGTTTTGTTAAAAGAAAACTGGACTAAATATTTTCAAGAAATATTTTTGTAACAAAAATACGTGGTGTCCCAAAAAGTACTGAGCCTATGGTAGAAAACAAGAAACGATCACAAAACAATTTTGTATTGATAACAATGAATATCTTTTTATCAATACAAAATTATTTTCAATAAAGTTCCCAAAAACGTCAACATTTTTCCTAGCGAGTGCGAACTTGTGAGAAGGTATTTTTGAAGAAATCGGGAGATTTTTCGTTCAGGTAATCAGTGACAGTCTTCTGATGAAATTTTGTTCTCCTCCTAGTTCCCGTTTGAGATGTTTGAATAAAAAGAAATCTGAAGGAGCCAAGTCAGAACTGTATGGAGGATTTTGGAGCAAAATCAAGTCACAATCCTTATTTGCCGTTATTGACAATCCATTAATGTGAATAGATGCGTTGTCATGCAGACAACACAATTCAGAGACTCTTTCTTCTCAGTGTTCATTCTTGTCGCACAAGGTTGATTTAGTATTTACTGTTAACTACAAAATCGGTGAAACTCACGTCATTTGCATCCCAAAAAATGGAGAGCATTAAGTCTTTTTTGTTTGATGATATCTTTATCTTTCTTGAACTGGTCTCTCCTGGAAGTTTCCATTCTTTTGATTCCCTTCTAGACTCCGGAATATAGAGAGATAGAGACGTCTCATCCATTGTGATGATATCATCCAGCATGAGGTCCTCAACACGTAAAGTTTTCAGATTCTGTTGGCAGTAATCCAAACGGTTGGCTTGTATATAAGCAGTTAGAAAACGTAGCACGAATCGTGAGCACAACTTTTTGATGCCACTACAAAGCCAATAATGACTGCATAGTACCTTTTCTAACCTTTAGACGCAGAGTGAGCTCTCTTGTTGTGAATCTTCTTTCATTTTGTATAATTTCATGATGGTTTTCCGTTATTTTTTTCGCTGATTTCGAATGACCTTGATTTTTCTAAATCCACCAGGGTAGTTCTACCAGCTTTAAATTCATTGTATCGTCGTTTTGTTGTAGCCCATGAAGGACTTTGTTGACAGTAAACATTATCTAATTCCTTTCAAATTTCTTCTCGACTGTTTTTCTTCAAATAGAAGAAACGAATGACGCTCCAATATGTATACTCAAATTTGTTGATCAATCATGTCTATTAAAGAACGATAAAAAAAACTTTTACTTTAAATTAATATGCTTACTTTTATATTTATATTAAAGTTAGAAAGTTACTCTTTAATTTGATATATATAAACAAACAATTTATGGTTAACGTTTGTGATTAACTATAATTTGAAAATTAATTTAAAAATTCCGCAATTACCAAATGGAAAACCTAATAGCCGTACTGATCATATAGTAAAACGTACACAGAATGGTGTTAAACCCATTTTAGTTCATTTATTCCGTCTGACAAATGGCCTACAAATAGTACTGATTTAAACAGGATAGATCATTCAATTTGGATCGAAGTGTGTCGGAAAATGAATTGGAGAAAACGTTTTAAACAAAAACACACTTAAAGAAAAAATTTTGAAAGGATGCAAGACAATTGTCAAGATGTTGTAAAATGCAGTTTGGACTCATTGACTAAAAGATGTTTTAGAGTACAACGAAATGAAAGAAATATTTTGGTTGATTAATTTAATAACTAATAAATATATACTCATGTTGGTCATCTTTATATATTTTGAGCTACCTGATATTTATTAGTCAATCCAATACATAAATAATAATAATAAAATTTTACATCTTCCTTGATGAATTGAAAAAAATTTTCTTTGGCATACATATTTCCCAACGTATCAGGCATAATTGATGATGTCAGCTCTATACACGTTTCCCATAATCTCTGATGTCCATTTATTTCTAAACGAGTGTAGTATTTTAATCTAAACTAATTTTTATTTGAATTTTATATCAATGAATTAAATTGTAATTTTGTAATGGAATGACTTTGAAAAATTAAAACTATCATTTCTATTCAGAACTCCAATATTTTATTGCCGCACATAATATACATAAATTTATGTCAATTTGAATTGAAATGTAACTTTTTGAATAAGGTTTTGTAGAATATACTTATTCTGAATTATTCTGAATTATTCTGAATTACATTCTGAATATACTTATACTTATTCTGAATATACTTAAAACATTTAATAAATATTTTAGGCATTTTAAGACTAATATGTTTAAATGTATCAAAAAGTTAGTTTCCATAAATTATCCGCGAAATAATTTAAAAGTTACTTAACTCAAAAAATTGTGCAAAATATCATATTTTTGAATAACTACCAAACGTAGATTCTTGATTTTGTATAATCGAAGTAATTTATAATCAAAATTATTTAAGAACACGTCTAGAATAGATAAGCTGTAAGAGATGGAGAAACAAAAGATAGAGGCCTATAAAAATACAGGGGAATCCAATAAAAAGTACCCTATCAAACTTCCTGCAAATGCTGATTTTTTCTCCAATTGTCAAATTTTTGCATCATAGATTAACTAAAGAAAAATATTTTCAAAAAAATTATTCTTATACTAAAATTTGATAGATAAATATTGATATTTTAAAATAACATTATTTTATAGCATTTTAAAACTTTGAAAGTTTTTGTCGGATTCCAGATACTTATCCACATATTAATATTAATTATTCACATGTAATATATTGTTTCAACAGGATGCAGCAGATTAAAAGGCATAATATGCCTAGAGGACCACCAAACACATTACATTTTTCTAATGAATATTTGGTATGCAGTAATTCTAAGTGACAATATTCTTTGGAAAAATAAAAGTCGTTGTCTTTTACGAATGGAGTTGTCAAACATAAAAATTTTCTCTCAACAGATATCATGTAATTCTGGAAGTCTTTCTTTTCTTGTTTGGAAATGAAAATTTTTTATAATTAATAACTTCTTTTTGGCCATTTTTAAGTTCTGTTTTATGATTATAGGTCATCATTAGTAGTGATAATAACTCACTACACAACAAAATAACTCCAAAAAGAATAAAGTAAGACAAGGTTACAGTTTCACATATTTATTTCGTTATTCGCAAATGCAATTGATGAAAAAATTTAAATTCACGCTGAACTGACTTCCAAACTTTACAAAAGATATTTTATTTAAGTTAAGAATCTTATCTCCCAAAGACAGTCTGGGTAAGCCCTCTGGCTAGATTACCAGAAGTTTTAAGGTCAGATTTTTTATATATAAGCATTTTATTTAGTTACTTCATTGTTGAGCAAGCAAAATACTGGAATTCCAAGTTCTTACTTCACATTAATTAATATTTAGGGACCCTGTGATAAATAATATATGACTATGTAATAAATAAGGTTTTTGAATTAAATTTCATTAAGTTATAAGATATTAAATTCTCTAGTAAATAAGATAAATATACGATGAGTATAAGATTATTTAATAAATATAGGGTTATTCGGAAAGTCACGTTATATTTTTTAGTAAAAGTAAAACCAAAGATTTTATTAGTAATAAATATTTTAATCAAAAATGTATTGTTATTTTTTGTTCCGACCTTGCCATCTAACAGGCAATTTAAATATCTCATCTGTGCAGAACTTCTTGTCATTATTTACGAAGAACACTGTCAGGTATGTGTAGACATTCTCTCATCCAAAAAATTTTCTAGGGAACGAAATAAATGAAAATTTGATGATGCCAGATCGAGTGAATATAGTGATGTGGTAGGATATGCCAACAAAATTCCATCAATTTCTGCTGAGTCTTTATTGACACGGTGAAATACTGGCCTCTTTCTCCTCGTCAATACTCGCCTACTAAGCTTCAAAATTTCATTTAATTTGTCCAGTTGGTAACAGTAAATCTTGGAATTTATCGTTTGGTTTTTGGGTAGCACTTCAAATAAACTGCTCCTTACCAATCTCACCAAATAGAAAACATCACTTTCTTTTCGTGATGGCATATTTTTGCATGTGGTGATCCATCACTTTTGCACCATGACCGCTTCCGTCTGAAATTGCGGTAAGTAATCTAATTTTCATCGCCAGTCACGTATCTTCTCAGAAATGGATCGTGGGCTTCACTTTTTAGTAAAAAATTGCATATTTCAATACGATGATTAAGATTTTTTTCTATTAAACAATGAACGAAAACATCAAGCTTTGAGACATATCGAAGTGATTTCAAATGAGTGTGGACTGTTGAATTTGCAAGGTTTAATGTCTTTCCAATTTCCTGAGTTGTCAAACTCAGATTTTCTTTTACAAACATCTTTATTTCTTCATCCTCAGCCTCCACGGGCCTTCTGTTAGGTTGTTTGTCTTCATGCTCAAATTTTTATAAACGGAACCTGGAAACCCAAATTTAACATTGAGGTATGCTATACAATCTTCGCCATATACGGCTCATAATTTTCGCTGGGCTTGTGCTGGTTTTTTCTCTTTCCGGTAATAATATAACAAAATATGTCTAAAATGGGTTTTTGGAATATTCATTTCAAACATGTCGCCTAAATAAATAATTTAACAAGTTAAAACAAATGAATCAATTTAACATACTTTATACATCCATTATTATAATAGACTTAAAATTTTTACCTTTAAAATGACTAAAGTGCTTTAAATTAAGATTTAAATATAAGTAAAAAAAACGAAGTGACTTTCCGAACAACCCAAATAATTATAAAAAATATTTATAAAAAAGGTTATTATAAAAAAACAAATTTTCAGATCTTGCAAATGTCTAATTTAATAAATGAAGTGATAAATCTCAGATTATAAATTATGATAACTTAATTAAATCTGAATAGATATTTACGAATATTGTGAAATGATAAATTTATACTTTATACACTCTGCATAAATCCAGTGAATACGAATATAGATATAAGGTATTTCAGAAAAAATCTAGCAGACATGAATATTGAAAAAAAGAAACTACTGTAAAATCCCGAATATAAGGTGCAGCGCGTATTAGCTGCAGATGAAATTTTATAAAAATGTATTTTTTCGTCGTATAAACTGCAGCACGTATTGATGAAAAGTGTGATGGTTTTGAGGAGTGTGATGTTGAGAATTGAAATAAATAATCTTTTCTTCGATTTGAATTGTTTTTCAGTTGTTATGTTTATGTACTTATTAGCAATAGCTTATACTCTGGATTTTACAGTAAATTGAAATACAAAGCTGTCCCTATGTTTTGGGCCTCCTCTAAAATTTCGATGAAATGATGAAAATATATAATTAAAGTACTTTAATTCTGTCTATATTTAAATATATGATAGAATATGTTGAAGTACATGTTTCCAATCAAAAATTCCCAAAGTAAAATTTTTGTAAATGTAGAAAAACCGATTTGTTCAGAAACATCAATTTTTAAGACATTTTGAATACTAAACAAGACTAAAACGTCAATAAAATATCTTTTATTTACATTTTAAATAATCAAACACATAATAATAAAAAGTCAACTTCATGAACAATCGCGATACTCGAATTCAGTATCTTGTACTCATGTCTTTATTTTTAATAACGTCTTGTATCCTTCTTGGCATACTTTCATATAGATTTTTAATTTTAGATGTTGGAATCATTGCCCACTGATCCTCGAAATTCTTCCACATTGCCTCAATATTTGTCGGCCTACAGCTATTAACTCTGGCTTTTAGGTAAACCCACAACGGCTCAATTATATTCACAACTGACGATTGAGCCGGCCAATCACTGAGTACGCAGATTTTTTATCGTGTCCAATAAAGAAGACACCAATTTTGATTTGTGGCATGAAGCTCCGTCTTGTTGAAATATATTCTCTGCATCATATATTTAAAGCAATCCTGTCTTCAATACATTCTTGTAGGCATCAGAATTTATCCGATCCGGACACCTTACCAGAACTCTGGTGCCATCTTCTTTAATTGCGTCCCAAACCATGATACTATTACCTCCGAATTTCACCATTTGATTTGATTAATTTCACCATTTTTTGATAATTTTCTCATTCTTAGGCTTTTGTGAACTCTTGCGTTACTATTTTTTGAATAATGTGTCTTATGAATAGTTAATGAATAGTTTTTCATCTTATGTTTCACCATTTATAATATATATTTTTGGTACGTCAATTTGTTGTCATTCATTTTTAAAACGAATTAATTAATAGTTATTATTATTATTATTATTATTATTATTATTATTATTATTATTGCGCACTTTAGAAACTGGGAGTCAATAATGTACATATAGACCATACATAATAAATTAAATAATCCCAAGTGTTACTTCAACTGGAAAATAAAAGCATATCAGAAACACCTGTTATTCGAGATATGAGGAAGCTAATCAGACTTGTGGATTTCTTTATTTATTTTAATTATTTTAAAATATTTTAAAAGTATGAATGAAATTTGTTTAAATATTATTTGTTTTATCACTTAATAAATCTTTTCAAAAAATGACTTATTATTCGGATTATAAATCGATTGATATTAACATGGCAGCCATCACCGACTTTGATCCGATCACTGAACGTGTCCAACCAAAAACGTTCTGTAAGTGTGAAGATGTTGAAAAATTCATCGGACAGTGCATAAGGTATTTCACAGTGAAAGAGACAAGAGTGAAAAGAAGGAAAACCTTCATTTGTTTTTCCTAGACCTAGATATAGTAAAGAAGTACGAAAGCACGGCTGGAAAAGTTAGTGGATTCTAAGGAAGATTACGATTGGCCTTTTCCAAACCAAAAGATATGATGGGTGGTTTGGAAAAGTTAATCAACTATCGTAGATAGTGTGAAATATTTTCTCAAGAACGTCCATAAGATGGTGAAAGATATATTGTCATATGAAATGACAAAGGAAAGCCTTTTGAAAAAAGCTCTAATCCGAAAGTCGAGAAGGAGATCGAATTGAGGAAGTTTGGAAGTATTGAAGAAATGGAAGATCTAATTAAATATAATGCATGGAATCAGATAGAAACAGTCTGATCAGGTGATTATCATCAAGACCTACAGAGAGGTAGCGAGGAACAGTAGATAACAAAATGTACGGAGACAGGAAGCAGGATATAAGATTCGACCTTTTGTAAAGTAAGTCAGACCAGAATCACACGTTACTAGACCTTTTGCAAGAATGGCAAACGATGGTCCAACAAGAAGACAAATAGAATACTGGACGTAAAAAAATCAAACATGTAAGCCAAAACTGTCCAGAGGAGAAAATTCCTACGCTTTTTGGATGTGAAAAAGCAGGACATATAGGGCTGAATTGTACAGTTTACAAATGTCAAAGATGTGTAAGAAATGGTCATTAAGCTTCTGAGTACTTTACAAATGTAAATAGAGGTCAGAGAAGAAACAGGAAATTTTAAGAAAATGATATTCTGAATTTTACGAGCAGTTTGGAAAGACATTACAAAGTCTTAAATCAGGTTTTAATGAGCATCACAGTAACTGGCTTAAGAATTAATCCAGGGAAATGCCAATTATTAAAGAAGGAAGTCCAATTCCTCAACCATATTTTAAACAAAGACGGTCTTCAAACAGATCAATCTAAATTAGATGCTATCCGAACAGTTATGCAGCTCAAATGTGTAAAAACCCTGAAGAGCTTTTTGACATGATTGAAATCTGATTTTCTCTTTCGAAACTGATATTCTTCATTCTTGTTAAATATCCATATTACCTCGTCCGTTGGATACTTTGTTGATCAGAGGTAGAACATTTGGTTGATATGCTTTTTTGGCTTTTTAACAAGCTGTTTCTTTGAAGGAATTTTTAATTTCATATGACTTTGAGATATTTTTTAGGATCATTTCCCGGATATTTTTTCTAATACCGATTCTGTCAGGTACTTCAGCTCTGAGTTCTTCAATAAATTGTCTGCCAAAAGAGCAAACAGAGGCACGACAGTCATATCCGTTATTCGGTTGTGAGCAGTTGAGAATTTGTGGAGACGGGCAGATAATATTGGGGAATGCCTATGAAGACTGCCAGTTTTGTTCCAATTTTAAGTTCTTGATCATGATTCTGTTGCCATAAGGAGTTGGCAATAAATGTTGTTCCATTTGCTTTTGAAGCCAGGAGAACAGTCCAGTGATTGTGGTTGAAGAGAATAGCCCAGATGATTTTTCATAGTTTGAGAATTTAATGTTCACAGAAAGGAGTTGACAAGTTCTAATTTAGTTTCAATCATGGCATTGGGCAGCCATGGAATTTAAAGAGATTTCTTTTGCTGTCAATTTTGATGATGCCTTCAAAGGTTCGTCACCAAGATAAACACCATTGTCTCCTTCGCTGATTTATATTTCATAGAATGAGATCGTCAGGATTTCCAGTTTTCTCTGTTCGATGGGCTGACTCATTGCTTGTAACTATTGGACTTTTGAATTTTGCTATTTTTTTAGCATTTAATAAACTATTCTTTTCTGCAGTTCTTGTTACAGTATTTTGATCATTGCCAACTTCTGTAACATCTTTTTTTAGGAATTTTTCTCCGGTCATACATTTTTTCATTCTTTTTACAACCACACAGGTTTATGCATGGGGTCTGATTTCTTGGAGTTTTGTTGAATTTTTCCCGCATGAAAAAGTCCAAATTTTCGTAAAACTTCTTTTTTAAGTGTTGATTCAGTTGATTTTTGGACGTGTTGTGACACTTGTATTGTATACAATCTTTGCACAGTCCACAAATGAATTCCTCTGGAAAATTGAACTGTAACTTCCATTTTAATCCATCATTGATGAATTTCAGTTGAATGCATGTATTGTTTGGAGTATCGGATCCACATTTAAATTTAACTTTCAACTTTTAAAGAGCACGTGTTGTGTGGCACACACTGGCTTTAATGGTAAGAAATCTGCGATCTCTGATTCCTGTTGAGTGTCAAATCTATTATAATATAAGTTTTTTTATAATATGGATAAGTTTTTTAATATAATGTTTGAATCATCCTGTCTATCGTGTACCAGCTGGAAATTAGGACTGGAAATTTTGATGATGCTGATTGAACATAATCTTGAGATTTAGAAGAAATAATAATTTTATCTTCAACCACTATTTTTATTTTCATCAGCATCATTTTGAAAATAAAGGCCTACAATTGGTTCTTCTAGAACTGTCTGTTTATCGGGATCTGTTGATTTCTCCACAGTATTCTGATTCACATTTTTAAGATTTTTCTTGTTCTTTTTTGGCTGTGAATTGGTCTTGTGAATGTTGACACTAAAGAAACCTTAGTAAAAGGTTTTTCTGCAATGCTCAATTTTTAGAGCCCCGCAAAGTTTTGGATGTGATTTAATGTAGAAATTAATTATTTCAATTTTTCACGCTTTCTGGGAAATTTCAAGCATTTGGTGAGTTTTGGAATTTTTTTAAATAGTTTCGAGTTTTCTTTTCTAAATAGGTTACAACATAGGATGTATTGATCTTTATTTTCAATGGTATCCTTTTTATGTTCTCTTTTATGTTCCTTCTTTTCTGTGTGGAATAATTGGTGTAGAGAAAGTTTCATTACAATTTTTGGAGTGTTTCTTCATTGAGTTCTGATTTCAGAAAGATATCCGCATGTGCAGATCCAGTAAGTCTTTGTGTTCCTCGCTCTTCCAGAGCATCTTGTAGTCAACACGTATATGAGCTTTTGCAGTTTCCCAAGGTCTCGAAGATTAGTTTTGCTAGTTGTCTCATTTCAATTCATAGTTTTGAAGATAATAAGATTTTCTTTTTCACTGATCTGTGTGAGGATATTTAATGTCTCCTCTCTTTTTAATGGTTTTCGACAGATAGAATTCGGCAGCATTTTTCCAAATTCTAGTGAAGCTTTCAGATAATTTATAAGAGATACAAATAAATAATGCGGATTTATTTAAAATAGATTTAGTGAAATATTGAAATATAATTGTGAATTGAAATCTAAATCAATTTGTTTGAATAATATGTAGTTAATAGTATAATTATTTAAATTTTCATAATATTATAGTGAGCAAAATTTCTGGCACCCCTTAAAATGTAATTCTTAATAAAAATTGAAAATTTTTTTTGAAATATTTAATTAAATTTCTTTGAAAGTGATTAT
>JBBMKC010212859.1:0-12888 GCA_037834085.1 Bipalium vagum | reverse complement strand
AATAGTTTAGAAATTTTTAAATTTATTAACAATTATTTAGAATTTTAGGGTGCTTTTTACTTTTTTCCATGAGTATACTTAATAAATTATAATTCATAAGATGTTTTATTCTTTTTATGAAGTTTCTTTATTTTATTATATCTGAAAGCGAGTTCTGTTAATTCATAATATTTTCATTTCTTAGGATGAATGATTTTTCTTGAAATTTACCAAATAATATGGGAATTTTATTTCATTTATAAGTGCCAATTAATACTAAATTTTATAAATTTTTATAAGTTCACTTAATAGTTAAAATAGCTAAATTCTTATTTTCATGTATGATCACAGATTAAAACAATTAAAAACAAAAAATTCATAAACCTAGTAAATTAAGTAGAAAAGTTTAGTTATATTGTAAAATTAAAAGATGGAGTGTCACAAAAAAAAGTAACTGGGTTTTTTTGAATCTCACTATTTAAATTAATAGAATTTAACAGTAAACGAGGATAATGGTCTGAAAATTAAATATATAAAATGTCATCTTTGTCTAATTTCTTCTATCATATTTGTTCATGTATTAACCTTTAAATAAAACTAAATTTCTTAAAATTTAGAAACAGAATTGAAAAATCTGTGAAAAATTATCTTTAAGTAACTGGGTTTTTATTGAATCTCACTATGTAAATTAATAGAATTTCTAGTGAAACTTTGAAACAATCTTTGAATTAAAAATTTGATTATTACTAATAATAGAATTCAATTATAAAATTTCAATGTTTTTATTATTATTTAAATCATTCCAGCGTAAACAATGGTCTTCTTCCATATCAAATCAAATTCTTAATTACATGCTAGAATCAATGTTTAAGAATGTATATATTTGAAAATTAAAAATTTATATATAATAATAATAATAAAAATAATAATAAAAATAATAATAATAATAATAATAATAATAATAATAATAATAATAATAATAATAATAATAATTGATGTTTTAAATCAGAAAACCTATAAAATTATTATAACAAATCATTAAATATTAATCAATAAATTAATATTCTATTAATTGATAATATCTAAATATTATAGATTCAGTATATTATAATTTAATATTAAAATTTAAATTGTTGTATGTGTTTTGCCGAAAATAATTAACGTTCTAAAGTTTTTGAAAAACTAAATTCTTAATATATGATTATAGAATATGTAAAATAGACTTTTGGTAATACTATAAAGTTTTGAAATGGCATTATCAAGTTGCAAGACCGTTGGGACAAAGTCATACAATGTCATTGATCATATTTTGATTAATAAATATATCTAAAATTAAAATGTTAATTTACTTTTTTTTTAAAAAATCGACAAGAATTTATTTGGACACCTAATATTATATGTAATTAATGAATATTAATTTCGATTTTTTAAAATTTAAACATCCAAGTTATGAAAATAATTAAATAAACTTATAAATTTATATGTATCTTGATCTGTTGATTAAAAGAATATATCAATGATTTCTAATCAATTTTAATATTTCTATTTGTCTTTGTTTAAATTGGTTAAATAAATGGCTCTAATAACTTTCTGCTTTAGACATTTAAATATTACCATTATATATATTATCATATTTTGATTTTATTTAATTGATTCCACATTTTTTAAACGATTTTATGGAAATAATTTTTAGAATTCACTATAATTGTTAAAATGTTAATGAGCTTAACTGATTCCTCACCTGTCAATTCCAGTGATGCATGTATGTCAATTGTAAACAGTTTATTATGTCACCGACAGGGAGGAGAAAGTCAAAATTTTTCTCGAAAAGCCATTGAGAGTTTGGTTAAAAAACTTAAAGAGAAAAGAGAAGAGCTCGATTCTCTGATCACAGCCGTGACAACAAGTGGTACACAGTCGACTGGATGTGTTACAATTCCTAAAACATTAGATGGTCGACTTCAGGTCTTCATATGAATTTATTTACAAATATTAATGATTTATATAAATAAATTATCTGAAGTAAAGGTAACTCATATCCACTTGTAGAGTTAAAATTTCAAATTAGTTAAATCTTAACTTTTAATATTTATTGTAAAATATAATTAAGACTTGATTCTTAATTATATCAATACTATAATAATCAATATTAACTTATCAATATTATTCGATTAAAAAGTCTTATCCATTTTAATATATTTTATCAAATGTTTTGGTTTCATACTCTAGGTTTGCCATTTTTTTTCAGATTGCCGGCCGAAAATGTTTTCCTCATGTGATTTATGCTCGCATATGGAGATGGCCTAATCTCCATAAAAATGAATTGCGTCAAAATAAATGTTGCATTTATGGTTACGAGATGAAGCTGGATTATGTTTGCATTAATCCATATCATTACGACCGAGTAGTTCCATCTGCTGTTGATATAAGCGAACTGAGCCTGACTTCGAGTATCGAAGACCTAGGTATTGATTGTTTTGGTAGTTATATATGTATACATTGAAATGTTGAAAAATCAGATGACACTGAAAGCTCATCGGTGATGGACAACGAAACGGTTAATGAGACTTTGAAATATATGTCTAATTCAGCAAATGGGGCAGGTATATAATATTGTTTATAAGATGATTTTTTGTCAGTTACTAACGCTTCCCTATATTTTTACGATTCTGATTGATTTATTGATTGTTTTGTAAAATCATATATGAAAAGCATATATTAACAAAGATATACGTTAAAGATAAAGATCGCCCATTGATTTCTGCGTTTTGTATTGTGTCAATTGATTTCCTGTTTCATTATTTTAACACTAATAACATCTCAAATATTTCTTTAATTGTCATCAAAATTGCCTATTACTGGATAAAATCGCATTTTTTTCTTTATAACTAACAGTGTGATCCAACACTTTGCTTGTTTAGCTTTTAAGAATGATCATTAATTTGAGTTTGGAGGTGACGTGCTCTTATGTATCGATGATCACATTCATATATGTACAAATAAGAATAGGTTGTATGGGTTTTTGAGCTACAAATTATTTTGACCTTTAAAATAATTTTTGCCTTTCTAGTTTACCGAGATTACCTTTAAGTCTTCTTTTATGGTCTGTAATATTTTGATTTTGAAACTTTTGAATCCGTCTATTCACTTTTAATGTTTTTATGTTCAGAAATTGGTTGAGTATTATGTCGTATTTACCGAAATTTTCATTTTTATCTTTATAAATTTTAACTATTAATTTAATGATAATGAAATATATATAGCTTAAGTCAAATAATGTGGAAAAGACGTTGAAAATGTTGTGGTTTACGAAAATCATTCTTTTTTCTCGAAAATATAAATTTGTATTATGGATTTTATAAAATTCATCTTTTCCCATAAATTTCAACTTTTTTCTTTGGTTCTTTGGGGTGTATATTGTCTAAGGTGATATAGAATTTTCTTTCAGACAAATATAAAATCAATACTTTATTTTCTCTAAAATCAAATATTTATTTAATATTTTATCTGGCAGAAATTAAAAAAAACATTTACGGCTTTTATCTTTTATAAATAAAAGATTATATACGAGAATTGTTCAAAAACTGAGGAAAAGTGAACTGAGTGCGTTTTTTAAAAATTTCATCACTGATTTTTTTTTCATTTCTTTCTGCTGTTAAAAAATATTTTATAATGGCGTTGAGTAGCACAATTTCAAGTTAACTATTTTACTTTACCCAATCGTACGAGTGTGTTGAATTATTTCCAACTCGTTTCTTGTAAGTCAATCATAGTATTATTTCACCTTGGTTTAATGAAAAATGGATTTTTCAGTTGTTTTCCGTCTATCATTATGCTTGTGTTTCAGAAATTTTAACAAACTCGAACCCGTCCTTATACTTCATAGGTCATACATTAGTGATATTTCAAGTGATTGACAAACTTTCAGTCTCGAACAATAAATTAAGATCTTTTCTAATCAAATTTTTACAATCAACCAATCAAAATTAACATTGGTACACTTATGGATTTTATAGAAGCACATTTTTTATGATTTCTCTATTGTTTCAAATATATGAAGTGGTATTGTTGAAAGGAACGAATATATAATGAGCAAATATAAAATACTTGACAATTGGAAACCATTTTCCAAAAGCGGTAGCAGATTTAGTTATTTAGTCTCAGTGTTTTATAATTATAATAAGTTATAATAATATTTACACAGTGAATATTTTACTTCCGGGTCTCCATTCAGATGACACACAACACATGCGAACTCGTCTGACTTTACAATATGGAGGTAACAATGTTGACTATTCGTTAGAAGAGCCAGATTCCGTGAAGCCTAGAATAGGTATGCCTCTTGATGTGCAGTCAATGTCTGACTCCAGTGGGAGTCCCAGTGATCAGTTCAAGTCACGAATTGGACAAGAAGGTGATGCTGCACAAAATACTATTAAATACGAAAATTGTGTGGTAGCAAATTACTGCTCAAATTCTCCCACAAATGGAAATTTTAAGATTGCTAGTCTTACAGGTCGTGGAGGATCACAAAATTCGCAAAGTGGATCGAATAATCAACAACAAAATCCGAATCAAAGAAATTCTAATCAGTCATCTCAACATGCTGCTCAGCAGCAAACCAGACCTAACATCAGCAATTCTAATAATTCATGGAACCAAATCCAAGGTTATGAGAGGCCTCCAACAACATCAACACAAGTTGGTGATTTAGTATACTTTATTTTCTTATTATTTTATAGTTTATTATAATCCTATCATTTTTTAATATTGAAATTAAAATTTTTAATTTATTATCAAAATTTAGTCGTTTTATTTAATCTTTATTAAATAATTTCCAATTATTTATTTATATTAAATTATCAAATTTCATTTGAAGATTGAATTTAACAAATTGATTTAAATATGTAATGAGGATATAATATTTTTGGAATTCCGAACGGTCTTCGTTTCGATTTTCACTTGAGTACTTTGAAATCATATTTACATTATATATATATTAAATATTATTTTAAATAAACATATAATCATTAACATATATTATTTTATATCTCGACGATCTAGTGACCTAATCTTGAATGATAAGTCAGTTTTCAGTTATAAAGTTACAATAATCACGTAGACAAGTTTTCACGATCTATTTATATAATTATGTGATTAATTTTAAACACCAATACTTTTATTATGAACTTTATGTAAATTTTAAATAAAATATTTTATATTTTTATGGAGGTAGATGAAGGCAATGGACAAAAATTTTAAATGTATCTTATTTTCCTTAGAAGATATTTATTTTATTTTATTATTTTCTTTAATTGAGATTTACGAAGGAAATTTGTAAGATAATTTCCAATACTAAGAATATTTTTCTGAAAATGAATTCCTGTTTAGATAATATAATCCAAAATGCCTATAAAGTGATCATACATTAAAATGTGTCTATTTTAATTTTCTTTTTAAGATTTTCATACATTTCAAAATTCTACCTCATCAAAAAACTATCAGGTATTCTATTCTATCGTTATTTAAAAAAATAAAAATAATTTAATGCTTTTTTATTCACATGTATGTTTAATTTATATTACCTTTTTTTAAAAAAATCATTAAAAAGTATTGTTAAAATATTTTCTTTATCATTAGACATAAATAGATAATTTAGTATTCAACATTCACAATGTTACATTTTACTAATACGTAGTACGGACTCTAAGTACCCGAAATATGTTTGAAAGGCAACACTCAAGCAACTAGTTTTAATAGAAATGAATAACTAGAATATATGTATTTATTTTTCAATATAATTTCCATTGTTCGTACACTTCTCCAATCAATGTACGAGTTCCAAAAAGACCCCTTGGAAGAAATTATTCTCACGCTCTGAAAGAAATTTTAGAACCGCCTCCTTTGTATCCTCTACTAATTCAAATTATCTGTCTCAAATTTCTTTTTCAAATGTCGGAAAAGCCAAGTCCTTGTTGTAAGATCCGAACTAAAGGACGGATGTGGGTCAACAGATAAACCAGCATCGGTGATAGCATTGGAGGAGAGAATACTTTTGTCATGGAAGATTTTTTTTATAGTGGTAGACTTCTATGCTTTAGTCGTAGAGAGCGTGCCTCAGCGATCAGCTCAAAGTAGAAAGCACTGTTTATCTTAACGTTATTGTCAACAAATTTTAGTTTTATGGGTCAACTCCAATCCCAAAATATTAAGCATCAAAACTCGCCGGTAAGACAAGCCTGATCTCAATTTTTGAGGAGCTCTCTCTGACATGAGTTTCTATTCAAGAAAATCTCGTTTGTTAGCAGGTATATAGAGGCTTAGAGGAGCTTCATCGACAGTCATAATGTTCTTGAGAAGTTGCTGGCCAAATTCTTGTCACAAGTCTATGTTGTTCTGACAGCAGTGAAGACCATCCTCACATCTCAGCAATGAGGAAACGTGGGACAAATTTATATGACAACTCTAAAATTCTGAGAGAGGACAATATTTTTTGCGTTTCCACGCTTCAATGTTAAGCCTACTGGTCATCTTTTTATGGTAAATCTTCGTTCGTTTATATAAGTTCGCAGCGTTTCTATAAATTTTCTTAATCATTTTGTGAAGGACGGCTACGACGTTCTTCATCCTAAACACTTTCTACCACGATAAAACTCGATAATCCAATAATAATAAAGTCGTTTTTGAAGGAAATTTATCACCGTATGTATGGAGAGGTGACTGAGAATATTGGCATTTGATTCTCCACAAAAGACGAAAAATTTGATGACGCTTCGATTGAATCCATCTTTTTTTAATTCACGTGCTTATTTGCTAAAAAGGAAATGGTAAATAAAAACAAAATCCATTTTCATTATATATTTAAATTGTGTTTTCAAATATAATCAATTCATCAATTTCCAACTATATTTTTATACCCAATCCGGGTATTTAGGATACTCACAACGTGTATATATACTTATTAGACACTTCTGAAATTTTTATATAATCAGTACTGGAAAGTAGTTTGATAATAAGGTGGATTAATTTACCTTCGATACTGATAATCAAATATGAGTTATCAATGGGTTCAAGATAATATATTTTCCATTATAATTATAATTAAATGAGGACTAATTTTAAAAGTAAAATTTTTTTCTTTTTTTATAATTGATTGTGAAGGTGCTATAAAATAAGCTCTAAAATAATTATATATTATTAATTTATACATATATATATTTTATAAATTATAATTTTAATTTTAATATTTTATAATTATAATTTAAAATTTCAACTAAATATTATTACCGAATTAATAAAAGTTCCCGAACAAATATTTTAGACCATTTTAAAAAAACTTTAAAATTTTCATTATTATCAAATAAACAAAGAAAAATTATTTTTCAAAAATATCTTCTTTTGTGTTGACTATTGTCTTCAAACATTCCGGAAATTTTTCACAAGTTTTTTTCACTAACCTTGTTCCAAGTTGACACCACATCACACTTCATTTTCTGTTGCCAAAATGGTCAATTTTAACTTCAGGATTGACAAAATGGAATTGAGTTTTTCCGTTTGAAGTGATAGCTCACAAATCATTATCAATATCGGTTTTTGAAAACGAGAAACTATTTGAACATTTGAAATTGAAGCTGAGTGATTCTTCAACAAGATTCTACCATTTTGCGAATTAAAAACCTTCTCTACTGTCAAATTGTTTTCGTGGAAAAGACTATCTGTTCACATCGTTGAATTGCATTGAGAAAGTTCTTGGGACTTTTCTCAGCCGTACTTACTTAGTTTTGACTATAATACTGATGATTTTGACTTCGCGTTTTGCATGGATCGCTGAGTATTTTATTTCAATCGGAATTGAAATTTGTCATGTATAAATCAGAAGATCTCGAGCAGTCAATTCTTGGATGACCCTGAATGATGTTAAGTTCCTATAAATGCTTGATCGCGTCAAACACAGTAGTTCGTGGAGAATTGACACATTTTTCATTCATTAAAATATTAAATTTCGTTTTTTGGCCATTTGCCCGTAAAAAATAAATAAATTAATTAAAAGGTAAAGTAGTAGTATAACAAAGAAAAAATAAATAAATAAAAATGTAAAATCTAACAAAATTTTTTTAACACGACTTATTTTTTTTTTAGAATTTTATTGTCATTCTGTAAAATAACTTTTTTTGAAAAATTTTGCGCCTAAATTCTTTTAATTATTGGAATTTTTAAGATTTAAATGTTATTTTTATGTTGCGATATTTTGTAAAATATTAAATATGTCACAAATAGAAATAGACAAAATTACAGAATTAACATAGACACGTATAAAAATAATATCAAGATCAAATATCAATGAATGATAATTTGAAATTTTAGACTGGATATCAAGTTATTTAAATACATAAATAAAAATAACTAAAAATTATAGGATAATATTAAAAAGAGACAAAGTTGAAAGAAAAATCTAAAAGAGAAAATAAGTTCATGTATATAGATATATATGGATGAACTTAAATTTGTTTAATTTTTAAAATTTTCTACATATATATTCAAAGAACTTATAACTAAAAACTAAATTTTATTTAAAAGAAACACATTTACTGTTTTCTAGAAGTTATTGGGACATGAAGTTTTTTGAGAATGTTTAAAAAACAAGAACACTTTTTTCAAGTATACCAAGTAGGATTTCTTAAAAACGTTTATAATAATTATTATAAATTAAAAATATCTTTAAAATAACCAATATTTCATTAATTGATTATAAAAATGGTTTATGACATTGTTTTTTATATAAAATATTAAATTTGTTGATATAATTTTTATATCATTAAAGTGATGATTTCTATAATTGATTGTTTGAATCATTCTTTAAAATTTTATAACATAATAACGCTTTTAAGTTATTGAAAAGATTAATAGATTATTTTTATTGATTTTTTCTAATTTCTCTTAAATTTCATTAAAAATACCAATATTTCTATTCAGTTTAATTAATTTACAATCTAAACTTATGGTTACATAAGTATAATCAAACAATTTTGTAATTTATAATTGAAAAAAATATATTCAAATTTCACATTTTAACTAAGCTACTTATATTTTATATTTTATTTATTTGAACTTATTTTTTCATTTTATATTGATTTTATTAGCTAATGTAAATTGTAAAATGAAAAATAATTTTTTTTATAAGTATAGATAGAAAGTTTTCAAAATTAAAATTGTGAGTAGATTTGTCCTCGACAATAAAGTGAAAGTGAAGTCAATTTCGATTAAATATCTAAAACTGATTTTGTGATAAATAATAAAATTAAGGAATCATATCAAAATCTAATAAAATTAATAATAATTTATGAGTAATTGAAACACATGATCCATTAATTTTCATTTAAGTTGGCGACATAGTTGAATATTGCCAATTAGTAGATAGACCGTTAGAATTCCCAAGAGAATACATTCGTATTCTGACGCCGCATTGAAGTTGTCAAGAAGATTAATAAATAATTTGGTTTCAATTTGTCCCTATTTAGTTAAGCGGTCGAATTATATTAAAATTGTTGCTTCATTTTATTTTTTATTTTAACTCATAAAATAAATGTTACAAGAAAATTAATTTTTATATTATAACTTCCAAAGAAGTATAATTTTTTTGATTTTAACATATTAGATTATTGGAAAATTATTGAAATATAGAATAATGATTTTACATAAAAATCACTCAACATGAGTTTAAATCTAGAAAACACTTGATTTAAATGAAATTTTCAATCTAACAAATTTATAAATAAAATAAGGACAGTCAGCAATATTATAACATTTTAAAAAATAATGTTACAAAAACTTTTAATAAAAAGGAACTCATTGTTTGAGGATAAAAACTTGTTTATGTTTTCAGTATGTAGTTCATTAAAACAAAGTTTAATTGGAATAAATTAAACAAAATTAATTTATCTAAAAATTACAATTTTTTACTTTTCATTTAATGAATAGTAAAAAATAAATCCGTCTATTATATAGTCGTTAAACCTTTTCATTGAAATTTGTTTAACAGATAAAGACGTAAACTTTAGATTCGGTCACTTGACGATTTTGTCGAAATCAAATTCAAAATTTAATATCTTCCATCTTTAACTAAAATTCAATTGATTACATTTTTAACGATTTTATCAAGAAATAAAAATCAATATAAACGATATCAAGATTTTTATTGAAATTCTTAAATATAAAATTTTAATATTTCATTAGTTCAATTTTTTTCTTAAAAAATATAGGCCTTACTAATTTTAATTAATACTATTTTTTAATTATTTTTTTTTATTTCTGATATTTGTCTAATCAAAATTTAGAATATTAAAATGAACTTTGATTAATATTTTTATGCATATTTTTATACAAATGTTAAATACAATTCTTGAAGAATTTCACATGACATTTGTCATTAACGTAAAATTTCGTTATAATCATTTTTATTTATATTTAAAAGTTTGTTTTGCATTTTTATATTTTTTATTTAAATATTTTTATATTTACATTAAGATGAAATGGAAAAATGAAGATAAATTGTAACCAATCATTTAAATAAATATGTAATACTTCATATTGGATGATTATATGTATTTTATATTTCATTTTTTGTGAGGTGATGTTCAAATTTTATTTAATTTGAAGAAAAATATAAGCATTTTTTAAAATATGTAAAACAAATTGTGAAACTGAATTTTAATATTGAAACGATTTTAAAAGCAATGAGAACTGGTTAGGTTAGAATAGTCGAAATTTTGGACACCATGTATTGTTTTGGATATGAAAAATTATATAATGTATGTAATAACTTTTATACAAGGAGACTCAGCATCACCTCAGAACATGTATTAGTGAACATTCGCATTTAAGCAGAACGCATAAAGTCTTTGTCCATTCAATGAAATGCACTTCACAAAAAGGTTAAGTTAGCGAGAAGATTTCAGAGTAATTATGAGCAGTTTTTGATAATAAGGATGTATGGCATACATGTGAATTGTTATAAATAAAAGAATGACAACCAGAGTTAATATTTAAATAGCAGAAAGTAAAAGCCAATGGATTGCCTGTGTTAAAAATATTGGTTTTGGACAAACATACTTGATCCTACGTTCATTTTAAATATTAAAATTTATAAAGTTTATAAGGTTTTTTTAACTTGTAACACTGTAAAATTGAAATAGTTATTATTAATTGTATGTGATTTTGTAAATTGATTTGTTCCATACATCTTTACAATGTATGAGATCCTAAAATGTTTTAAAGTGCCATTATTTAGGGATTAGTTTTTAAAAATAAAATTTGCACATGTTTCTCACTTTGTTAAACATATTAACAGTTTATTTTTTGACATTAAGAAAAATTAAAGTATAATGAAAAAGATATTAATTTAATAACTGTAAGTACAGTTAATAGTTTACTATCGTATTTATGTACTTATTCTTATTATTGATTGGCTGATTAGAATCTATTAGATCAATATATCTATCACTGTTTATGGCTTACAATGATTTTTGTTCACTCTATTACAACAATTTTTGTAATAATTCTCATTACTTTTCTTAGAATTATTTTAGAAATTGATTAACTGAGGTTAAAATCAACCCGTTTTATTACAAATTTATAACAGACACCAGGACATATGATTTGTGGTAATGTCAGTTAAAATAAGTGTGACTTCAATCTATTTCTGTAAAATTCACCAAACGTCTAATAGTGGATATTATAAATAGGAAATATGTGCACTAGTTCCTTACAACTTATGAAAGAGAAATGGGTATGTTTTCAGTCGTAAAAGAAGTCTTCACATTTATTTAAAACGTGCAGTCATATTTTCCAGTAACACACCTGCTTCGGTAGTAGACATGATTTTATTTCGGCATTGTTATAGTCTAATAATAAACTTTCAAGTTGAATAAGTTTGTTTTAATTATATAATCTGATTTCTTTAGCCTCTTCAACCACTAACTCATCAACGTCCCCCTGAATATTGGTGTACAATCGCATATTTTGAACTTAATCAACAAGTAGGAGAATTATTTAAAGTTCCAAGTCAATATTCTTGTGTTACTGTGGACGGTTATACCGATCCATCAAGTCCAAATAGATTTTGTCTCGGTCAGTTGTCTAATGTTCACAGGTGCTTTTTGCCATTCTACCACAAATTATAATTTGATTGACAAAATGAATAGATCTGAATCATCTGAAAAGTCTCGTTTGTACATAGGTAAAGGAGTTGAATTAAATAATGTTGGGGAGGGTGATGTGTGGATCAGGTGTTTGTCAGCCCACTCAGTTTTTGTACAAAGTTATTACCTTGATAGGGAAGCAGGTAGACAACCAGGAGATGCTGTTCACAAGATTTATCCAGGAGCTTATATAAAGGTATTTGATTTTAATTTTGATTAATGACGGATACTAAAATATTGGTCTTTTCACTTATGAATTGTTCATAAAAATAAGATATTAATTTTCGAAAAACTAATGTCTTAATAGAACATTAGTTTCTCGATAATAAGATTATATATTTACTATTATATTAATTGTTACGTTATCATTTTATTATTATAATAACATGTTAATCTATGGATTTTTTGAAGCAAGGTAAATTTTTAAAGTTCTTATTGATTCAAGTTAAAATGATGTAATTCTTAATAGAATAATTAATTAAAATAAAAATATTTTATAATAGCACAGATTGAAAGTAATTTTGTGATACTAATACAAACATTAAATTGTTTTAAAAAATAATTATTAAATATAGTATATTTTTTTGGACCAAGTTATTTTTGATTTCATACAAATAATAATGCCTAAAACATTCTTAAGATTTTATTATTATTATTATTATTATTATTATTATTATTATTATTATTATTATTATTATTATTATTATTATTA
>JBBMKC010212848.1:0-12888 GCA_037834085.1 Bipalium vagum | reverse complement strand
CTATTGTATATTCGATGTTATATAACAATAATATAATATTATTTATATATATTTTAATTATATTCAATTCATATATAAATATGTGATTATTTATAATTAAATTGCGTTATGACCTCCAGGAAGCTCTGAACGATCAAATCCCGTATGGTGATACAACTTTAGTGCGATCATCCCATTGTATGGCTGGGTAGGTGTCTATTCGTTTTTGTAAGAAAGGTACTCATTTGTTATTGACCAAGAGGAAATTAGTCCGCTCGGATTCCATCAAATGCAAATCGTCTTTTCCCTTAAAACCAGCACCAAAAAGTCCGCTTTATTCAAGAAATTCGAATTTATGTGTGTCAGAATTCCAAACAATGATATGGAACTTATGGCACGCTATAGTTTGGATATAAATAAATGAGTTCCTGATGGATTGGTTATTAAATTTGGTCGAAAGCGAATATATGAAAATGGTGAATTTTGGAAAAATGTCTTGTCTTCTACTAGTGTACATCAGGCTTTGCGAATGGTTGAAGAACAGAAACCGCTTGATTTCATTACAAAGTCGAAATTATTAACTTTTTAACGGATGAAATTGGATGATAATACCTACTACTTATCATTATTAAAACACGATAACAAATACTTCATATAGTATAAAAATAGTTATGATAAAATTTACTTTTTCACTACTTCTAATAGACATTGCAGATAAAATTATGTTTAACTTTTTAACAGACGCACTGCAATTCATATATTCAAAACCGTAAACCTATAAAAGTTCATTTCTCAGAAAAATTCCATTTTGATGAATAATCGGCATTTCTATTTTTTAAAACCATAGTCAAATATTTAAAAAACCTTCGTGGCATTTACTTGACAACATTCACAATTTCTTTATATGAAAAGATAAATTTCAAGTCTGAATATTGTACAGTCTAATGAGAACACATTTTACCACAAGACATTTGCACTTGCACCAATTGATTTAATCTTCTATCATTTTCACTTATTATTTTCAGCTATTATCTGAAATAATTATAGTATAATTATAATAAGTTATATTATTATTATATATTATTATTATATTAATTTGAAAAAATTATATGCTACAGTTCCATATTTGAGAATTATTTATATCATTTCCATATAAAATAAATTTTATTTGTTTACTTCACACTTATTAAAGTTTTCTAAGTCATTTTTGCACGGGGAAATCGAATATAAAATTAGTTTCTTCATATCATTACTAGCTTTACTTTTATGTCGTAAAAATTATTACTCATTTATAAAAAAAACCTTTTCAATTTTCAATTTTAAGAAATGGCTGGCAATGATTCTAAATCTCATAGATTGTCTTAAAAAATAGAAGTTAATATTCAATTATTACTGCTGCTAATTCTAAAATGGAATTAAGATACACGAATCTGTTTATTGATGATTCTGTGGAGACTCAAGAGAAATTGAACTATTTAACAATAAAAAACAATTCTATTTTTTATCTGGAAACTTTATTTTTGATTTGATTTTAATAAAAGTATTTTTATCTTTGTTCATTTGTAAAAATGAGAACCCCTAAAAAATGAATAAAATTAAGACCTAACAATTATCATTATTATCATTATTATTATTATAATAATTATTATTATTATTATTAATTATTAATCAAAGAAAATATATAAAAAACAAACTATTATACATAAAATTAAAATTAGAAAATACCAGGTTTCTAAAAATAGAAATCTAGCAATATTATACAAATATAAATATAAAAATAATTTAAAATTAAAAATTAAAAAAGGAAATAATTAAAATACAAAAATAAAAATAACCTTAGAAAATATAAAAGTTCAACTCGAAAACAAAAATATTCAAAAACAAAACAGTCAGTGCGAAAACCTTTGGATCAAACAATGAGGTTCCTGTCAACAATCAAGCTATTTAACCCTTTCGCTGCTCCACACGTATATATTCGCAAAAAAAACTTGTGTATCATACGCTCCCGACGAATATTTTCGCGCTTAGTTTTAAATTAGTTAGCTGCTCAATACGACTATTTTTACTATGTATTATTCATGTTTTCTGCTCTATACGATTATTTTTGCTGTTTAACCCTTTCGCTGCTCCACACAGCGAAATGCGCACAGCAGGCACAAAATCTCAAAACGAATTGCGCAGCGAAAAGGTTAAGAACGAGCATTTTTCGAACAATTCAGACACAGCACAATACGGATATCAAATACAGATATTGGACAACATAGAGACAGATCAATCCACAGAATAATTAAAATTCAAAACTACAGAGACGATAACTTAATTCTGAAATCGACATTCAAAATTCTCAGCAGTCAATATTTTATGCCCATTTTTGCAAACAGTAATTTTATTTAATTATCATTAATACTTTATTATTATTATTATTATTATTATTATTATTATTATTATTATTATTATTATTATTATTATTATTATTATCTTTGTAAATTAATATTACCAATATTTAAAACAAATTTTCGTAACATTAAATCAGTTTTAGAAACCACTGCTCCTCTATCTTCGTCGTGGTTGTCGCTGTTGTTTGGGAGCAATATTGATTGGGGGGTGGGGGTCGGAGGGGGTCGGAATATTATCATCACCGAGGAAGGCGAATTAAAATGTTAAATGAAATCAAGTCTGTTTGGGAGCGGTAATGAAGCCAGAGAGGAGGCAGCGAGCGCGCGCGGGGATGGGCTCGGAAATTAATTAACATGTTTTGTTGAATGCATCTGCTGAGCTTGAGCGAGACCGTGAAAGTGGAAAAGAATTCAATTAATTGTTGAATGGTCACTGATGCGCGCGAGCGGACCTCCGTGCTCCACAATTAACGTTGTGAAAATTGTCCACGAGTCTAGAGGATGGCTGCGCGGCCACGGAGCGCCGGTTAGGAAACCACTTCACGTTTGATGGCCACCAAGCGACCAGAGCGGCCAGCACCCTCGCAACATAGAGACGCCGACTCAGCCAGCGAGGAGCGCGTCGCTGATATATTCAAATTGAATTTGCTTTCTCCAGACCCACGTCCTTGTTTGGCCAGATTGGTGAGCTTAATCTAATTTGGCCATGCTAATAAGATTCGCTCTGGCCCGAAAACAATGTTAGGCCAGCTTGAGACCGGTGGCAAATCTCATTGTCGACTGGCTGGCCGATCTCAGCTCAAGTGGTGGCTGCCTCGCTCACAGACAGTGAGCTCGGTGAGCTCAACGTCAAAAGTCGCTGCAGAGATTTGTCTCACTGCCAACGACATCGGAAGAGCTGGTCCCAGCGATTTTCGTTTGGTCCCATTTTCCAGGTTTAGGGGGTCGTTCGACCCTTCCTCAAACTGTGCAACGCAACTTGCTGAGGTCCGAGGTCGGGAAAAACGTCTCGGCTCATTAGCGGCCCGAGTCTCCTCAGATGGTCTCTGTTTTCCACCGAGTTGGGATCAGACCGTCGTTTTCGCGAGAGTCCCTCCGAAATACTCACGTACAATGGAGGACCAGAAGGGGAAAATTCCACAGCAGTTCATTTTCCGTTGATGAGCACTTGTTATTGGATTTTCTTTCAAAAACCCATCCTGAGGTCCCAGGGGGTTGCAATCGGTGCTCAATCAACAATCGAAAGTTGATTAAAACTCTTGTCTACGGACGTCGTCGGGTGTCTGGACTGAGCAGGCTGAATTCCCTCATGCCCTTTTCAGATTTCTTTACCATTCCCAGCCCGTCCCCCTCCCTCCATATGGACCGTAATTACGGATCGAAGACTCTCCACTGTCTCCGCGTCTCCCTTCCTTTAATGACTTCCCCGACGCTGTCCGCACTTCACTTCCTCCACTGACCAGTCCAGTCGTTATTATCAATATTATTATCAATATTATTATCAATATTATTATTATTTATTATTATTATTTATTATTATTATTTATTATTATTATAATATAAAAAAACACGTCACTTTTACGTTTCTCTTTTCTGGAATGCTTCCAAAGGGCACACCTTTCACTGTGAAATGGGAATCCATTTTGATACCCCTCCTTTAGAGGAGCTGGTTACCATTCCTGTAGGCAATCCATGATCTCCCATAGAATAAAAGCAAAAAAAGGAATATACCTCTGGCTGCTTCCTTTGGAATTTCAGCGGTGATGGCAAGGATGGGATAAAAACTCAGACGAGGTTAGGGTTGGTATTTCAGGGAGAGTAAGTTTGCTATTTTCAGAATCTTTGGTGTTCACTTTTGACTAGCGTCACCTTAGAAGGTGTTGAAGCTCAATATGTAATTATCGAAATATATTTATATATGTAATCCCTCCTCGGCATCAACAATTTTACTGGTTCTAGTGAGAAGTTACATATTGTGATAGAGGAACATCGCAACAATAACATGAAACTCTTCTTCATTTTGCGTGAATTAACCCAATAAAAATATCGGACTTATTCCATAAACTCAAAACCTGTGTCGATTAAGATCCAACGAAAACAATTTTCAAAAAACCGATATTGCTCTTTACACCACCATATAAATGATGTCATCGAATCGAAGACGAGATTGGTCCACTCCTCAAGGAATGTGCAGTATCAAATATTGAATGCTCGGCAAAGATTTGACAGTACCATTTCCCAGGAATCCTGAGAGCGATTTTTATAACTGTTGTATTCACCGATGTCAACAAAGCTGGGCGAAGAACGCTGAAGTTAGATTCTACTAAAGCCGATGACTTCAGCGCAATTTTCAAAGATCCATGCAGATCCACCGTGTACTGAAGAAATAAATTCCAACTAACTTTTAAATAAAGTTATAATATTTATTGGAATAACGTGTCATAGATTTATTGATTAATTTTATTGAACCTTGATCTAAATAAATTTGATAAATTGCTGAAAAAACGGAAATTCGTTTTGCACGGCCTAATAAATGCAAATACACAGTGGGCCCAAGGTACTTGAGGACATTAAAATGTGTGAGGGAAAACAGAAATATAACAACGAGTAATAATTGTTTTGATGAAAAATGACGGATAAAAAAGTAATGAATTTTGTTACATATTTTTATTCAGAAAATCCACCACCAACTTGGATCACAGCTTCTACATGCTTGCAAGACTAAACTAGGTGGTCCTGGCTCATCTAGGCTCCATACTCTGAGTATGGAGGCTTTCAGCGAATTCATAGTTTTGTGAAAATATTCATTGACCTCTTTCTCAATAATGCCAATACGTAGCATTCCAATGGATTCAGGTCTGACGAGTTGGGAGACCAAACATCAGGAGTGACGTTGGAGTGACGTTGTCATGGAAAATTTCAGAATCTTATTGGAAAACATAAAGCCTTCCATTTCGTACTGAGTCAATCCATGGATTCAAAATCGTTTTCAGGACCTCAATGTAGACAAAAGAATTTACTCTAAGATCTTGTGAGAAGAAGTAAAAAGGCATCACATGTCCTTCACGGCTAATAACCTCGAAAACCATGACTGATGCTGGAGATTTATTTTGCATGACTGTTGGAACTCTAGAAGGGTCTTTAGATAACGATTGACCACTTCTTCTGTTTACCTTGAGATCTTGGTCGAACAGTTTTTCGTCTGAAAAAAACCAAATCAGATTTTGTTCCGTTTGATGTTTGAGTTTGGTTAGAAGCATTTTCGATTTAGTGAAACGATTTTCTTTTATGGTTTTTAAGAGAACAAGTTTTTTCTTCAACAAATACGATTTGTGTTCCATGTTTTGTATCTCAATGAATCAAAACAACTACGAACAACACTTTATTTGAATTATCACAATAACAATCACAACCACACAATCGTAAAAGTTAAATGTCTCAACATATGCTACAAAATCAAAAATAAAGAATAATAATCAATCGATAAAATATTATAAATTAAATCCAACTTTCGATAAAATGTCAATAAAATAATACTTTAATTTTAAACAGAAAAGTAAAAAGAAAAATTATCCTGTCTAGGACGTGTCCAAAGGATGTTTGCTGAGTTCGAGACGGTTCGCTCAGAAACCCCCTCACAGCGCAGGACTACTTCGACTTTTATATCAGAAAGTTACGTCTAGTTACCGTTGCAAAGATATTCTCACTCCTACTCTCCATATTGTTTGTGGAGTCCGGCAAATGTCCAATTTTAATGACACTATTCTGTCTGTGTATTGAACCCATGATCAGATATATCGAATCAATACAAAATCCTCTACAAATCAACGAAACCAATTTTTCAATTTTAGCATACGTGGACGACCTTGTTATATTTGGGAAATCAGGAAATCACATTCGAAATCAACTAATCGAAATACTAGATATGTGCAATAAAATTCACCTACAATTCAGGCCTTCAAAATGCGGATACCTCTCTACATATCCAGATTAACGAATCGATTTACAGATCTACAATGAATCAATTCCAATAATTGATGAAATAAACCACTATCAATATCTTGCAGTACCGACAGGAGGCCCACGAAGACAAAATATCAACGATATTCTCGACAATATTATCACGGGATTCGAAATAATATGCAACTCTGATTTGGCGGTTTGGAATTTATTCCAACTGTTCAACTCATACTTACCTGGCGCAAGGCTAAAATGTTTAATAATTATTTGAAAAGTTATGGAATGAAAAATACACTTTACCACAATGGTATTGAAAATTTGCGGTTACTTAATGGAAGATTCATCCATCCTTCTCGGTCACCGAGAATTCTCTGGATTTCGCGAAGCAAGAAAATTTCAACCAAAAATAAAGTTTATGAATAATGATGACATAAATTTCAAGTAAACTCCAGTTTGATTTGGGGAATGTCGATTTCCGTTTTAAATCACAACTTCTAAATCGATCTCTCCTTGTGGACGCTGATCTAAACTTGGCAATTTTGCTTCGCCATTGTAAAGATTAAATCCTTTTTAGAATAGAATAAATTACTTTTTAATTATCAATATTCTTTTAATTAAGTTTTTACTTTTTAATTTATTATTATTATTATTATTTCATTTTACACTTCTTAAAATTATTATCAATTACTATTACTACACAGTTTTAAAAAGAAGAAAAACTTATAAATGAATATAAAAATAATAATATTTTAAAACATTCTAAATTAATTTTTTTATGTAATTTATATTTATCTTTTTTAATTTTTATTATTTAATTTTAACATGGTTTGTTTATTTTTATTTAATTATTTATATATTTTAATTAATTTTTAAAATATTTAAATTTATTTATATTTATTTTCAATTTTTTAAAATAATTAATTATTTTAATTTTTTAAATTATTTGTATTTTTAATTATTTTTTAAAATAATATTTTTAATTTTTTTGAATTTAATTTATATACTTAATTTTATTTTATTTTTAAAAATAATTTTATTTATATATTTTTATTAATTTATTTTTATATTTCCTTTTCACTAAATGTCAATAAATGTTAAACAAAATGTAACCAAAACAAAACTGAAGAGAAAGGAAATTCCCCCTTTAATTATATGTCTATTATGTAACGTTTATTGATTTCAGGTTTCATGTATCTTAGTTCAACACTTCCGTTTCTCATTAAACCGAAGCCCTCGTTGTCCTGTTCAAGAGGGAAAATAAATGTTTCTTATTTACTGGTATCCAGGAGACGGAGACGAGTGACAAAGGAAAAGAAGCTGACCTTTGTTATAATTGTGATGATTGTTTTGTGAAATAAGATGGGAAACCATTTCGTACTATTTTGAAGTATTTCAATATTTTTATTTTTCACCAAGACTTTGTCAACATGAAGTTGGGCCTAAATCTTTTCCTAATTGTCACGGTCTGTGCTGACAGTCTCTATCAAATCATCCAATCCTGTGCGTTCAAGCCTCTGGTCAATTTGACAACATCGTCAATAATTCGCTGCGCCATTCACTGTGAACTGACAGATTGCAAAGCTTTCCTGTTTTATGCCGCAGCCTCAAAGTGTGTCTTGTTCGAATATCTTGAAATATGCCAGTCCAACACGAAATGTCCGAACGTGGCCCTATTTGTCAATAATCGATATAATGGAATGGTGAATATTTCTCTGTTATAATTTGAATTACAAGTTTTACTTTGCAGTTCCATGTTGATGTCACCAATCCTCGTTTCCAAATCTTGAAGAACGTCAATTTTTCCATTGGTAAGGGAAAACCATCAGTTTTTGACATCATAGAAGGAAGTCAAGCACTTCCAATTTTAATTGATAAAACAAAATCGTTTATAATGGTCGCAGGGTCGCACATGAAGAGCAAAATGATCGTTTTTCCAAAGGAGGAATTTATTCAGAGATTTAGTGAAAAGAATATCAACTCCGATGTTTTGGCAAATAATGTCATGGCATTTTTCACAGGCGGGGCCAGCAAGAATTATTCCGATTTTTACCATCCAATTAAGACCTATCTGAGATACAAAGGAGTCAAGGGTCTGGTTTTTGGAGTACTGTCGTTTGATTCGATTAATTTGGAGATTCTGACCAAGCAAATAAAGGAGAATAATTGGCATGTCATACTGGCAGGAACCTTCTGGACCGATTACGCTACAAAAAATGTCAAAAGCTTAGCCAAGCTTTATGGGATAGACATAACCAAGAGAAATGGTTCAACAGATTGGCTTGTAAAAGAAAACATTTGCAAAAATATAACCTAAAAATTCTAAGTGTGATTTATTTAATAATAATAATAATATTATTATTATTATTAATATTATTATTAATATTAATATTAATATTATTATTGATGCCGTTGTTGTTAAATAAATAAATGTAAAATGCTTTTTAGAGAAAAATAAAATTTTATCGGACTTGGCCTTTTCAATAAGTTCTCGTTCTCCCAATGTAAACCTTCGCGAGTCATGGGTTGATCCGATCATTTGACCAATTCATGAGCCTCACCAAACTTTCAAGAAATAGAGTTATTTTGTTTATTGATTTAGTTAATGTTCATATTACCCAAGCCCGCGAACAACGGACTTCACTTTCACAAATTGTTGTGTTCTTTGTTACCCGCCAACCTCAAAAATGTAGTCCAGGGTCCTTGCCAATCTACCGATTTTTATGTGGTCATCCGTTAGATGCCAAATTCGATCGGAACCCGAGCACAATCCATAACATAGATCATGGAGAGTACTTTGTTGAAAACCTTTAGATTGGTAAGCTGACTCAAATAAAATTGAGCCGCACAACACCTTCGATCTTGAACACTATCTCAACTTGACACAACCCGTTGACTCTGACCCACTCTGTCAGCTTTACTTTGACTTTGAAATCTTGTAACCTGTCCGGTGTCTGGGATAACTAAATTTATTAAATTTGGGAGGTCCTCACCAAATCGACTCCTCTGATTCTTTACCTAACATTTACCAGAATAATTACCATTGCTTCACATGTCTTCAAAACCTTGTCCGAGGTGATTTACAGCTGATTTGTTACTACAAAAAGTATCCACGAACCACCCCCGGATTTTGGACAATAAATTAACATCGAAATGTTGAGAAGAATCAGAGACATTGTAATTTTACAAATACGGTTTAGATTCATGTGTTCGTACAGAATGATTATTGAGGTGCTATGATCCTCCAGGCCGTTTTTTCAGCGTTGGATTTCTGAAAATAGAGGAAAATGCAAGATGGAAGACGAAATCAATTACCGTGTGTATGAAACAATTCAAGGTTGGAAACAGCAAGAGACATACCTATTTATTCATAAACCATATAGTCAAGGACAGGAGAGATCACTAGTTTGAAAATATAGAACAGCGATCAGATTTGTTTTCATACTAACCCCATGCAAAGACAACCACAGACATGATTAGTTAACGCATCGTATCAACGACGGCGTTTTCACTCACACGAACGTTGGTCGAAGAGGGCTTCGCTATGAACCCTCTATAACCGAGTGATCAACTGCTGTGAATGGGGGCTTTACGATCCGACCCCAGAAGCCAACATGGAGTCACTGACTCAACACAATCCATCCGTGAGTAATTGGGGACGTGTCGTTACAAATATATAAAACCAAAGTTAACCTCTAATTGAATTTGAATTAGTGGTGTTGAGTGTGATCACCGGGTACGATTTGTGATTTATTGGTTTTCTTGTCCCTTCCGCTGGTCAGATTGCAACGGGAATTTCTTTAACGTCTCTTGAACCTCAAGGTAGTCCAGTTTTTGGCTTGTCTCTAAATGATAAATCATTATATTTTCTTATTGTATTGGAGACTGCTTTTAGGCTAACATTTCTTGTGTCGCAATCGCCCTCATAGATATGATCAGGATTAAGTCATCGCATTTTAGTTAATAGTAAAGTTTTTAATAATATGAGGTTTATACATTGAAAGTGAGCATTTTTACAATATTGTTTCTTTATTTAATAAGTAATATAAAACCAAGTAAACATAAACGAAAGATAATTTATTCAAAATATTTTCCATCGTTCATAGTAATAACTTTCTCCCATTGTCCAGGAAGCTGGTGATAAAAGAAATCCGCATCTTTCGTGACTGTCCAATCATTGATCCAGTTTTCAGCTTGCTTGAAGGATCGGAAGCGCTTTTCGGGAAGTGAGTGTGACCGAAACAGATGGTAGTTAGAGGGATGCACCGCATGGAGTAACACTTCACATCAAAGCAACTCTAATGTTTCAGGGTCCTATTTGTTGACGTGTGGCCGGGCGTTGTCATGGAGTAAAATTACTTTGTTGTCTTTCTCTTATTCTATTCCTTTTTCGATTGTGACTTTACGTCTTCCCGTGTCTTTCACCTTGAACTCGTGTGATTCTTACCTTCCTACTTTGTACACAGTTCTCATGGCTTTAAGACGTCGACTAACTGAAGATTGAAAAACATTTAATGATTTAGCAAGATTTGAGTTTGGCACGGAAATTCAGCCACCAATGCTTCCTGGTCTTCAAATGTCTCTGTACTGTCCTTTTTGATACAGACAATTCACAAAATTTCTTGATAGTGGGTAAATTAATTTTTCCTGCTTATTCATTAACTTAATAATTTCTCTTTTGATGGATAGTGCATCTACTTTACTTATTTTTTGTTGTTTCCTCGCTTTTTCTTGTGTACTACATATTGTTAGATCACTAAATTCCTAACAGCATATCTAGTAATGCCTAAAATCGTGCCAATTTCACCATAACTTTGCATTCATTTTCAACTTTATTGCAATATTTTTCATATCCAAGGATCTCATAATTATTTCTAAAAATAAAATAAACAATATTACCTATAAATTAGTATAAGTAATTAAGTTAAAATCGTTAATACCTAAAAATGTTAGTTTGCTAAAACATGTGTCATTTACAAATTTCTAAAAAATTTAAAAATTCAAATATTATTTAAACAACATTTAATAATTAACTAAATTGTGATAATTAATAAAATAATTACTTTATTTATTATAATTACATTAACTTTATTTCATTCTATATATTAATAATGAATTTATAAAGAGAATTCTTAGTGTGCTAAAAATGTGCCGCTCAGTATAAATAAAAAGTAAAACTTATAATATTTAATAATATAATAATTAAATTTCAAAAGTTAAAGATAATAACAGAAAAAAGATGACATTTTATCCATTTATTCAAAAATCATAGAATTTACAATTAAAATTTTCATTGCTCATAATTGTTAAAATTAAAAAAATGTCGAATAAAGATTATTATTTTTCATTACATGAAAAAATAATCATCAGAATTTAAAAACCGTTAAATCTTATCAATTTTATAATTAATAAAATGAAAACGATTTTTATTAAAATAAATGATTGTCAGAATGATGGTTTTGTTTAAGTGCGCCAACGCGATGTTTTCAATTGACGACTTTTTCAAACTTTATCATTGAAAAACAATTGTTACAAAGGTCAAGATTTTGTTGGTTTTCCGCGATAAGCTGATACCAGTTTTGTGCAGGACTCAGCCAGAGAAATCGGAAACGGAAAATGAACGGCTATTCCAACACCAATTGTGTTGCTTACAACGGGATCGGAGGCAATATTAAATCCAACGACAACAGGTCGACGGACAAGACAGTAGTTGATTGAGATTACTTTAATGGGTCATGTTGATATTGTTTCGTTGTCGGTTGATAGAACAGCGGCGGTGGTGGAGTTCAAACGGTGAAGCCGGGCTACATCAATGAAAAGCTGCCCAAAGAGTTGATCATCATGTAAGCGACGAGCGCGAGAAAGAAAACAGCTTTCCTTTGATACGATTTTTGTTCAGGATCTTCGGATATCTGGACATCACGGCGCTTTGCCGATGTTCCCAGGTCTGCAAGGTAAGTTGACAGTGAGGAGAAGATCGAGGGGTTTTGAGAAAAATGAGTCGGATGGTAACGAACAGAGTTCCTCTCCTTCTCTTCTTTTCATCCTGAGTCTTGGACGTCTTTCTCTTTTCAATCTTTTCTTTACTCTTTCCTCCTTGAGCAATTTTAGTCTTTCCTCTTTTTTCGATTTCTCGATATTTCTGACATTTTATTCTCTCTCATCTCTTTTTCCTTCTCTGTCCTTCCTCTCTCCATCTCTTTCTTTTCACCTATTCTTATTTCTTCAATATCTTTTTGACCTTTGGTTTCTCTTTCTGTCTTCCTCCTATCTTTGTATTCAGTTTCATAATAAAAATTTTAATATTTTAAATCTAATGTTTTTATGTGATTAAAAATTATAATCGATTTTTAATATTTTTATTTTTAAAATATCGATTTAAATATTTTTATTTTTAAAATATTATCGATTTGTAATATTTTTATTTAAAATATTATCGATTTAAATATTTTTATTTTTAAAATATTATCGATTGTAAAATTTTTATTTTTAAAATATTATCGATTTTAATATTTTTATTTTTAAAATATTATCGATTTTAATATTTTTATTTTTA